>PVKH010007289.1:0-20328 GCA_004027955.1 Chaetophractus vellerosus | reverse complement strand
ACAAAGCATAAATTTCCTCCCATACCAAAGTCCATGTCCTGGAGGAAGATGGCTGCCGACGTCTCCAGGGTTCAGGCTTCCAGGTTCCTTTGTTCCCGGGGCTGCATTTCTCTCCGGGCTTAGCTTCTGTTTCCTTCACGAGTTCAGCTGTAGACGATGAGGCTTTCTATGCTGCGTCTCTCCACAAGGCCAGCTGTAGACTATCAGGCGAACGGCTCACTCCAGCATCAGAACTGCTTTTTCAAATCTCCTTCTCCAAAGCTCTGCTCTCTGCTCCTCTCAGTCTGCTTTTACTTGAGACCACCCCCACCGAGGGGTGGGGCTCAACGTCTCACTGATGTGGCAATTAACGCCCCACTCACAACTCAATCATACCCAGATGAACAGATGAGCCTACAAACACAATCCAATTTATATTTTTGGAATTCACAATCAATTCAAACTCAAACCACCACACAAGGCTTTCAAACGTTTATGGTAACTCAGCCTTTCCTGTGAATAGCCCATTCATGTAGTTTGTCTTTTTTTTTCTTACTGGCAATTTAAAAAACTTTATTTAGAAATAATTATAGGTTCATAGGAAGTTGCAAAAATAGTACACAGAGGTCTGTGTACCCTACACCCATTTTCCCCCAATAGTAATATCTTTTAAAAACTGGTACAATATCATATTTGACACTGGTGTGTTCCACAGACCTTACCACATTTCTTGTTTTACAAGACTTGTGGGTGTCCAGAATAGATTTTTTAAAAATCATTCATCATACTAAGAACCAAGAAACTCTCATACTGAATGAGAAAAGACAAGAGACATCAACACCAAGTTACACAAATGTTGGAATTTTCTGACAAGGAATTTAAAACAGTCATCATAAAAAATGTATCAGTGATACATAGCATATGTAGCTCAGTGGTTGAGTGCCTTCTTTGCATGTACAACATCCCAGATTCAATCCCCAGTACCTCCTTTAAAAAAATGTATTAGTGAACAATCATAAACACACCTGAAGCAAATGAAATAGAAGATATAAAGAAGACCAAAATGGAAATTTTTAACAGAAAAAATATATAACCAAATTAAAAGACTCAACATGTGCTTGAGAAGAATGGAGAGGACAAAGTCGGTGAACTTGAAGATCGAACAAGAGAAATTATCCAGTATGAACAGAGAGAAAACAGACTGCAATAATAGTGGTGATAGTAGTCTTTTTTTTTATTCCTGACATTAATGTGAATGTTTGTGTAGGCTTTTCCTATTAACCATAATGCTGTTGTTGGGTTGTACTATGCTTTTTCCCAGGTTAAGTGAGTATCTATCCCTAGTTTATGAAGAGTTTTTAATGGAAAGTAGATGTTGAGATGCTATTGCAAATGGAATTGTTTTCTTAATTTCCTCTTAAGATTGTTCATTGCTAGTAAGCATAATTAATTTTTCTACGCTGATCTTATACCGTGACACTTTGCTGAAATCCTTCAATAGCCCTGGTAGTTTTCTTGTAGATTCCCCTGGATTTTCTACATATAAGATTACGCTTCCTGAAAATAGAGATAATTTTACTTCTTCCTTTCCAATTTGGATGTGTGTGTGTGTGTATGTGTGTGTGTTGTTGTTGTTATTTTTCCCTAAATGCTATGGCTAGAACTTCGGGCACAATATTGAGTAGTAGTAGTGAAACCATCCTTGTCCATTTTTTTTAATACACCCCTCCCCCCTTTTTGCTTGTTCTTGCTGTGTTCATTTTTCTCTGCATTCCTCTGTGTCTGCTTGTCTCCCCCTGCTGGGGTGACCTGCCGAGTCAGCTCACCGGCGCGGCGGCCCGCCTGCTCGTGGGGACTCGCCCTTGCTCTCAGGGGCTTGCCTTCTCGAGGTGGTCCGCCCACCCGAGGAGACCCAGGGACTGAACCCAGGGCCTCCCATGTGGTAAACCGGCGCCCTACCAACTGGGCTATACAGCTGGTCCCCCTTGTCCATTCTCGATGTTAAGGGGAAAGCTTTAAGTTTTCACTATTGAGTATGATATTAGTTGTGTGATTTTCATAAATGAACTTTGCATGTTAAGATTCAATTCAGGGAAGCAGATGTGGCTCAAGCGATTGGGCTCCTGTTTGCCATATAGGAGGTCCAGGGTTTGATTCCTGGGGCTTCCTGGTGAAGGCAAGCTGGCCTGAGCAGAGTACTAGCCCGTGCAGGAGTGCTGGCCCACGCAGAGAGCTGGTGCAGCAAGACGAGGTAACAAAAAGTGACACAGAGGAGAGACCACGAGAGACTCAGCAGACCAGGGAGCTGAGGTGGCACAAGGGATTGAGTGCCTCTCTCCCACTCTGGAAGGTCCCAGGATCGGTTCCCATTGCTGCCTAAAGAGAACACAAGCAGGCACAGAAGAACACAATGAATGGACAGAGAGCAGATAGCGAATGCAAAACAAGGGGCAGGGTAAACAAATCTTTTTTAAAAAAAGATTCTATTCATAGTTTTCTGGGTATTTTTTATAAGGAAAGATGAGTTTTTGTCAAATGCCTTTTCTACATCTACTGAAATAAGAAAGTAGTTTTTTTCCCTTTGTTCTAATTATACGGTGCATTTTATTGATTGAGTTTCTTATGTTGAACCCCACTTGCATTCCTGGAGTAAATCCCACATGGTGACTTGAATAATCTTTTTAATATGTTGTTGGATTCAGTTTGCTAGTATTTTTTTAAGGATTATTGCATATATATTCATAAGGGAAATTTGTCTGTAACTTTCTTGTTATGTCTTTGTCTGACTTTGGTATCAGAGTAATGCTGGCCTCATTACTCACAGAATGAATTTGGAAGTGTTCACTCCTCTTGAATTCTTTGGGTGAGCTTGAGAAGGGTTGGTATTAATTCTTCTTTACATGTTTGGTAGAATTTACCAGTGAAGACTTCTGGTTCTGGACTTTTGTTTAGTGAGAGGCTTTTGCATATTGAATCAATCTCTATTTATTATTTACCTGTTGAGATCTTCTGTTTCTTCTCTTTTTTTATAGGAGGTAGTGGGGATTGAACCCAGGACCTCATAAACATGGGAAGCAGGCACTCAACCTCTTGAGCATCCACTCCTCTCTTGTATTTCTTCTTGAGCCAATTTAGGTAACTTATGTATTTCTAGGAATTTTTCTATTTCATCTAAATTATCTAATTTGATATACAATTATTCATAATATTCTCTTATAATTCTCTTTACTTCTGTTTATTTGAGATCTTTCTTATTTTTTAACATAAATATTCATAACTATATATTTCTCTCTGATCACTACCTTCATAGCCTCCTGTAAGTTTTAGTATATTGCATGTTTATTTTCATCCATCTCTAAGTATTTTCTAATTTTCCTTGTAGAATCTTCTTTAATACATTGGTTGTTTAAGAATCTGCTGTGTAATTTCCACATATTTGTAAATTTTCCAGTTTTCCTTCTGTTATTAATTTCTAGCTTCACTCCATTGTGTTTAGAGAAGTTACTTGGTATAATTTCAGTATTTGAACTTTATTGAGACCTTTTCTTATGCCCTAACATATGGTCTATCCTGGAGAATGATACATGTGCACATGAGAAGAATGTGTATTCTACTATTATTGGGTGAAATGTTCTCTATATGTATGTTAGAGCCAGTTGGTTTATACTGATGTTTATGTCTTCTATTTCCTCTTTGAGCCTCTGCCTAGATGTTCTATGCAGTGTTGAAAGTTGCCTTTTGAAATCTCCAACTATTGAAATCTAGGGGTTTAGTCAGTAAAAATTTCCCCAGATCATAACTTAAAATGAGGGGCAAGAAATTCCACCAGTTATAAGGTGCTCCATTATTTTACATATCAAAATTTTAAAATGTTGCCAATCAAACTGACACCTCATTGACTATAAGATCTGTCCTCATCTCAGAGTTATCAAAATGTGAAAAAATATGCTTCTTAAAATCAATATGGTATTGTTTTTAAAAGTTATTGACAATGGAGGCTTCTAAAGCTCCAGAGAAGAAGCTCGAGAGGACCTTTCTTGTCACTTTGGCTCTGTCTTCTGAATAGAAAGGCAATAATCACATATATTAATGAGTGCATTTTAAAAAAAATCAATATGAGTGGAAAATGTGTTACATTGAACTTGTAGTAGGTATTAAGAGAGGTTACATTTCTTAGGTAAGTGGGTTTCCCTTGATCTAGAACTGATCCTTTTAATTTCAGAATAAATTTTCTTTGTTTTGCTTTTTCTTATAGATATTTATCTTTGTTTTATATCATAATTATCCTTATCTTTTAGACTTTAATAGGAATGCTGTCTTATTGCTTAGTAGCAGCAAGGAGGAAAGGTACTTTCTAACGAGACCCATCTTGAGTGGCCATTGCCCACAGACAGTAGTGAAAACCTGGTATCTTTTTCTGTGTTTAGACCATTTTCTTTTCCTGTTCACTTTTTTTGCTTTCCCAGAAACTGCTGTGAGTGCCACAGTGATAAAAAGCCTGTGGAATTCTAAGATATTCTCCTGAATTCTGACACATTACTTGTTGTTTAAGACTTTCCTACCCAGTTCTTTATAACCTCTAGTCTAGGTAGAGAACTTGAAATGTAGGCACTAAAAATTCGGACTTTTTAAAGGCAACAGTGGAAACCTTATAGGAACTAACAAAGATGAAATTTTAGCTCATTTTATCATTCATTACTGGAGTAAAGAAATCCATGATGATTATGGAATAGTTTGTATGCTTATAATTTTTCTTAAAAATTTACAAACAAAACAACAACTCCAAGTGTAACAGGAGAGGGGGATACAAGGGAAAAATCAGCAGAGAGGGGAGAATCACTCATTTGAACTACGTTGTTTTTAGGTCAATGAAAGGTGATACTTCCTTTCTCAGCCTTGATTCTAAATCACTTGCTTTTATTATTTTAATTACATTTTTTTAGTGACTAACATATCTATATAGTGCAAAATTCAAAAAGGAATAAATGGATATACTGGAAAAAGTAAGTTGAATAATTGTCCTCATTTGTTTATTCAGTTATTTCTTTTTATCTGAATGGGTTCATGGATTTTTATCCTTTGTGTTACAATAATATCAATATTATGATTTCATTATTAAGAATTCAATCAGAATTCATTTAGGTATAAGATGTAAGGTGAGAATTTAACTTAGTGTTGTCCCAATACCATTTATCAAATTTTCCATTCTTTCCCACTAAGTGAAAGTGCTACATTAAAAAAAAAATGTTAACTTCCTGCTTGCATTGGCTTATTGAGTGACTAATAGCACACATTAAATTATTCCAGTCAATGTTTGTTTTTTTGTTTTGTTTTGGATCTGTTAGGGCTAGCACCTCTTCATTACCCATTTTTCCCCTTCCAAACATTCTGGCTTTTATTGCTAGTATATTTATTTCATGTGAATTTACAATCAGCTTTCTCAAGTTCTAAAATATTGTTAAAGTTTTGAACAGTTCTTTTTAAAGGCTACTTAAATGCTTTTTTTTAAAGGTATTTTTTGAGCCAAATCTTCTCTCCTTTTCTCTTCATATTCCATTTATTTTATTATATATTTTTAAAGATTTTTATTTATTTATCCCCCCTTTGCTGCTTGTGCTTGCTGTGTCCATCGCTGTGCATTTTTCTGTGTCTGCTTGTCTCCCTTTGTTGCATCATCTTGCTGCACCAGCTCCCCGCGCCATGCGGGCCATCGAGCCGGCTTGCCTTCACCAAGAGGCACCGGGAATTGAACCCAGGGCCTCCCATATAGTAAACAGGACCCCAACCAATTGAGCCACAGCCACTTCCTTAAATGCCTTAATAGCACTCTAGATTCTCTTGGCCCCTGAATCTCCTGTTCTGATCATCCCCAACTGTTTCGAGTAGAGTAGGGAGCTGTGTAAAATGACTGCTTCCCACCAAACTGAGGGGGTTATGTCAGACCAAAGAAAGACTCAGACAAGTCCAGCTTGGTGAGCAAAAGAGCATTTAATAGGGGCCTTATGTGGGGAAGTTCTTCACATGGTGGTAGATCCAAGCCTGGAATGGCCTAAATCCTCTCTGTGGTGGTAGGCAGAGAGTGTGGTACTCCCAAGTCCACACTTGGCACAAAACAAGAGGGGTCCTTTATAGTACATGCCTCTGTGCAGATGGGGAGGGCACATGAGGGAGGAGTATGATTAAAAAGTGCAGTGCTCAGGACAGATAATCAAGGACCAGACATTCACAGTGTTTCCCAGCAGGGCAGATGTTACATTTTCACAGTAATTACATAAGGGATCTATTGATAGAAAAGTGGTCAAGCAGTTCACAGATAAGATTATTTAGTTTCCTGGGAGACAAATCTAAGCAAACTTTAAAATTCCTGGGCTCACAAACAGTTATATCTCAAGGTTTGCTGTGTAACTACTAAGAAATGAAATGCTCACTCAAAGGAAAAAGAACTGGAAGGGTTGTGGGAAAATTTGCAAAACCATACATATATGCTACAACAACCTTAAAGATTACAAATTCTCTGAATCTCATTTTTCCCTGTTTCCTTAAGTCATATTCTCAGTTAATACTTTTCTGACTGCTAAGGAATCTAACACTTACCATCTGTCACAATCTCTACCTTACCACTTACACCTTCCTTCTGCCTTCATGTCTACTCCAGTTCTCACCCATCCCAATCACTTTTTCCTCTTCTTGCTCTGCTTGCTATCATCTTTTTCACTTCTGAATCCCTTGAATTATGACTTCTTACCTTATCTTTCCACAGACTCTACTTTAGAAATTTCTTTTGCTCCTAGGGACTCTTTCTCCATCTTCATTCCAATATTTGATTCTGTTAATACTCCCCTCTCATTTACATTTTCTCTTTCTTGATTTCTGTTTTAGTTTCCTAGGCTGCTCAAAGCAGACCATGAAATGGGTTGGCTTAACCAATGCCAATTTATTAGCTTGCAGATTTGAGGCCTTGAAAATATCCAAATCAAGGCAATGCTTCTTCTCAAAGACCACCTGCTGGTGATCCTTGGTTCCTCTGTCACATGGAAAGGCACATGGCAGCGTCTGCTAGTCTCTCCCTTCTTGTCCAGGTTTCATTGCTTTCAACTTCTTGCTTCTGTGGCTTCTTCTCTTTGTATTCATTCCATTATAAACGATTCCAGTAATAGGATTAAATTCCATTCTGAATGAGGTGAGTCACATCTTAACTGAAGTAGCCTCATCAAAAGATCCTACTTACAATGTGTTTACACCCACAGGAATGGATTTGATTTAAGAACAGGTTTTTCTAGGCTACATACAGCTTCGAACTACCACAATTTCCATTGGTATAAACATTGTAGTTCTCTTTCTACCTTTCTTCTTACCTTTTACCTCTGTTCTTTGCTGAGTCCTCTCTTATTCTTACCACATAAATGTGAATTTTATCAGGTCTAAGTCCTTTTTTTCTCTGTCTCTTAGATCTAGTAACTCTGAACTCTTTCTTTTAATGTAATTTTTCCCATGATCTCCAGTCTCATCTCCAGCAGACTACAAAAGATTTCTAACTGGACAACCTTACCACTAACTCAGACTCAGTCACTTTTGCCCTTGTGTTCCTTATCTGCCAACCTGCAACTTCTCCCTAACTCAAAAATGAGGTATCACCTGTCTTTTACATCTTGTAAAGTATGCACATATTATTGTTTTCTTTCTAATTAGTAAAGCCCCAATAATTGTTTTAAAATATGTAAAATATAGAGTAGTTTAAAGAAAATAAAATACATAATCCACCAATTACTTTAGCTTATGTCTTCACAATCCTGAATGAATGTATATAGTATACCGCCTTCATAACACAATAAGTGGGGCTCAAAGACAAGCTGCATAAAATGCAGAGTGGCATTATGGGGATGTTTAAATAAATAGCTGCCTAAACGGGTAGCCAACAGGCAGCCTGCATGTAGTACTCAAATCTAGCGCTCCTGGCTTGGTGCCACCTGATAGTAGATGTTTACCTCCCTGGCTTAAATATTAATGAAGATGATTCTGGGTTTTGTAGCTGACTGGGATTTCCAAAGACTACACCTAGAGATGCTAGAATCTGTCCTTTATGGCTCTGTTCCATTTCTCTGCCAGGCCTTGCTTTCCTTCCCCTCTACATCCAACTTCACCCCAAGATTAGTCCACTGTCATTTTTGAACAGGGTCTGAGCAAAGGACAGAAGTCAATCACCAATAGTATTAATCTGAAGTCACAATGTCATGAAGTGTAGTATTATAGAGATTTACTGTATCTGATAAATGCAGATCGACATACCAAATTAGAATTACAAAAGTAACAGATTTTATGTCTTGCTTTCCCACCTGCCTCCATGTAATATTTGTCACCTGCACTCCTGTTTTTATCCCTCCTGTTTCCTTGTAAAGTAATCTGAATTTTCCCTTTCTTTCCTGGATCTTCAACCTCTTCCTCTCCATTTCAAAACTTGAAAACCATCTTATGTTAATAATGAAATAGCCACTTTCCTTGGCTTCCTCTTCTGCCACCACAATCTGTCTTCAGTTCCCTCTCTCACTCTATTCCACTGGATCTTTTCTGGCAAAGTATACCAAATATACTCATGGCTATATTCAATTTCATTTTTCAATCTTCAGTCTGCTCAAGCTCTCTGAACATTTGATGCTGCTTAATATGAAATTTCTCTTTGGGCTTTCTTGGTACTTCTCTTAGATGTTTAACCTCCCCCTCTCAGTTTCTTCTTTTGATGTTTCTCAGGGTTTTGGATCAGCCTTCTCCTTATTCATCACATTTTCCTGGGATGATCTCTTTCACTTCTATGGCTTCCACTACCACCTCTCTCTTACTTCCAGGGAAGAAGTAATGTCAATGGACATCTCTACCTGAATTTTCCGTCAGGCATCTCAAACTCAGTTTGCCTCAAACCAAATTTAGCTTCTTCTCCAGGAGATCTGGCTTGAAAATTTGGAGGTTATTAAGATACTGATAATAGTTGAAGTTAAGGCAGTGGATTATAACAAGACAGGATCTAATAATGAATCTTCGGGGAACAAGACTTTCTGGAAGTAATCATTCTACTGTCCTCTCCATTTCCATTTGGTGACTAATCCCTCTCAATTGTGCATCTAAAGTACTTTTTTAAAACAAATTATTTTTATTGATACATATTAATAAAGCACAAATACACCCAAAATATACAATCAACGGTATTCAGTGTAATTACATATTTGTGCATTTATCACTTCATTCATTCTTAGAGCACTTTCATTATTTCAATAATAATAATAATAAACAACAAACAAACAAAACTCATCACCTCTCAATCTCTCTATATTTCCCCTGTCATACAGAGCTGCTATTCTTTTCACTTCTCTCTAGTATATTTGTATTTATATTTTGTAAAAACAGTCTTACAAATACAATATCACCCATATTCGTGTTCTACATGAAGTTTCATTATTCCATACAGTCCCGTGTTATAGTTCCTAGCTTCCAGTAATATATATGACCTTAGACTTTCTCTTTCAACCATACAGTACTTCTTGAATCAGCACACTCTTCCCCATCCTTGCTGTCTGTCACTTAGTTTGGGTTAACTGGTTTACTATGCTGGCTTTATTTTCTGTCTTCAGCCTCTAGGCCTCCAATCCATTCTTCTTATCAGCCATTAGAGTGATGAATCTGAAAACCAATTTGACCATATCATTCCCTTGTGAAAAAACCTCTCATTATCTTTCCATTACCCTCTGGATATAGTCCAAAATCCTTATCATGGTGCACAAAGTCCTTGGTGATTTAGTTTCTACCTCTCTCTAGTCTAATCTCTATGGACTCTCTGCATTGCATATTATACTACAGCCATACCAAAATTCTTGATACCCATTAACCTCATGCTCACTCACCTCTAGGTCTTTGCAGAAATTATTCTCTGTGTCTAAAACTCCCTTTGAGATTTAAGTGTTTACATAATTTTCTCATGGAAACTGTCCCCATGTCTAGATTAGATGCCCCTCCTCTGAGCACCCATTGCACCCTGTTCAACTTTCTTCCAAACTCTTATAGTGAATTGTGTATTGTGGTCTTTTTCCCCCATAGGGATATAAACTTTTCAGAGGCAGGAATTATATCAGATTTATATCATATTCCCAGTGTCCACTACAGGGTCCACAAAAACAAGCTTTGATAGATGTAAATTGGATTAGCTAGGGAATGTTTTGCAAAACAGAAAAAACATATGAGAACATGGATCATGTCTGTTTTGTTCAGTCAGTTCTGTATTCCAGGGCCTAGTGCTTAGTAAATACTTCCCTAATGAGTGAATGAACAGTTTGCCTTTATCTCCTTTTCTTTCTTTTTTTCTTTCCCCATATCTTTATTGGGCACTAGTAGAACATAAAAACACTGCCACTATGATAAATAGGAACCCATTGGACAGACCAAGGAGAACAGATAGAGAACAGCTCAGGTTTCAGGCAATGAAATGGTTCCAGAAGCAATGCAGATGCATGGGAATAGATCTGCCTTTGGAGTCAGAGACCTAGATTTGAGTCCAGCTCCATAACTAATAAATGTGTGAATTTGAGACACTTTTATGAGTCTCTTTCCCCTTTAAAACATGGGTAAAATTACTAATTTCACAATACTGATATAAGAATTAGAGATTTTTTTTAATGAATACATGTCAGAAGTTTTATTTACATCATTAATTGATGAGGGAACTGACAAGATATTACAACTGGCTCAAAGAAGAATTTGACAAACAGGCATACATAGGCCATCGGGAATGCTGAAATGAACATGCCAGTATATGAAAACCTGGTTAATGACCGATAGAGCAATACAATATGTTAGTAGGTCATCTGTTCTACAAGAAGGAAATCAATTTTATCTCTACCAGATAAAATTCATTTGTATTTCTATGGTCAAAAATCATTTGTACTACTATAGACAAGAAACATTTGCACTGCTATTTTTTTCTATTATTTAAATTCCATCTCCACAGAGGGTAAAATAAGCTAGTGATTCAAAGACCATCACAGGTTACAATGCCATAAAAACAGATAATCCTCAGAGGTTCCATTAGAAAATGTCCACAACACCACTGGAAGAATACCCAGTTACCCCCCACCCAAGTAATCCCAAGATTGCTCTTGATCACAAAAGAGGCTGTTTGTGTTATATGTGGCCTAATGATTTACATACAGCAAGAGTATATTTAACTATTTTGAGTTTGCTCTGGAAATCTAGAGCCATGAAGTACTGAGTAACTACTAAGGCCAAAGAAGTAACTTCTGCCCAGAAATTTTCATAAGGAATCATGGATTGGTCTTTTCAAAATCTGTATCACTTACTATCCCAAGGCTAGGAAACCAAGCCCAAGAAATGTTCTCCACCACATTTCACCTCTAGTATCTATAAACTTGGTAGAATTTCTTCTCAAGTTTCTCAAGATTTTCAAAGTTCTTGGCCTGCCAGGAAGTGACCTTCCTTGCCACCTGGGATGTTGGGGATCAACACATTTACCTCTAGTTAGTTCTTGTTCTGCTGGATCTTGGGTCAGTATTCTTCTTTAAGGGAGTTATCCTCATCTTGACTTTAAAAAATGAATCCTGGAAATCCTGACTCAGTCTACTGTTATGGAAAATTATCTAAGCAACATCAGCTTGAAAGCCAATACCCAAGAGATTATTCTTTGAAACCAATAGTTGAAGGTGTCTAGTTATAGTCCTTCCCACAAGACTATGAGACTCCATCTTTAGTAAAAAAAACAAAAATCTGCTCTTTGGCTTATAGAAGAGCTTTCAGGTAAGCATCGGAGTAAAACAAAAACTATCTTTGATGATAAAGATTGAATGACTGTGATAAATTTATTTCAGTAACCAATAATATCAGAATAGAGAAGAGAGAAATTTTCTATTGGGATAGAGTACATAACTATTTCATAAGAGTTTGAATAGTGTTTCTCTGAGGGTAAAAACATATGGACAGTGAAAGCATTGACAAATTTCCAGGGCCTTCCCATAGAGTGTACAATCTCTGAAACATTTATATTAACATTTTCCGAAACAATCAGTATCTCTGACTCTTCCCGTAAGTTAGGAGTTGAATCATGTCTCCCACAAAAGACCCCCATTCCTGTGCATGTGAACCCATTTGTAAATAGGACCTTCGAAGATGTTTTTAGATACAGTGTAGCCAAACTGAATGAGGGTGGGCCTTAATCCAGTATGGCTGATGTCCTTATACACAAAGGAAATTTGACATGGAAATAGAAGCCAGAAGTGGAAGCCAGAGGACAGAGAAAGTGCAATGTGTTAGAGGCAGAGATCAAGCAAGCACAAGAATGCTACAGACTCCAGGAGAAAGCATAACCTGGAGACTGTAAACTGTGGAACAATGAATTCTCCTTGTTTAAGCCAACCAATATGTGGTGTTTGTTCTAGCAGCAATGGTAGACTAAGACACCACACAGTAGGATTGAGTTAATTAAGAAATATGGAGGGGCCCGGCTAGATAGCTCAGTGGATAAAGAGCGCGCTGGGGTACCACATGGGAGGCCCCGGGTTCGGTTCCCGGGGACCTCTCCAAGCGGACAGACGGCTTTGAGAAAGGCAAGCCGCCATGGGCAGGACAAAAGCCGCCGTGGGCAAGGCAAAAAGCCACCACGGGCAGGGCGAAGCCCCCATGGGCATGGCAAAGTCACCCGTGAAAAAGCAGAGCTGCTGCCTGCGAACCACCGCAGAAGCTGGCAGCCCGCAAAAAACATGGAGGACTGCTGCCCGCAAAACATGGAGCGGAGCTGCCCGTGAAAACGGAATGGAGCCACCCTCGAACGGAGCGAGCCGCCGCCACGGAGGGCCGACTCGGTGCATCGCCGCAAAGACGTGGGGAGACAAGAAGCAGACATAGAAAGACACAGAAGAAAGGACACACAGCAAGAGCAAGCAGAAGGGGGGGGTGATATGTAATAAATAAAAAATAAATCTTTAAAAAAAAAAGAAATATGGAGCTTGTCAAACAAATGTGACTATTTCTAGTTACATCTCCTTTTATAAAGTGAAATAATGAATCTCCATGATTTTCAAGAGTCTCTTGGGAAAATATCAAAGATGTCCTTGATGTGTAAGGTGTTCTAAAATTTTTATGTTAGTTTTTCTAAATTTTGGATGTGATGGTGGCAAGGCAAAATCAAAAGATTTGTCAGTGGAGATTTTGTCATGATTGAGATAGGGTCATGGGTTCTTGAGAAACAACACTTGGTTACCTTTTAATCAAAGTGTCAATAAGAAATTGTAAAGTAAACATAAAAGAAGTTACCTAACTCAGTTGTAAAAAAAATTCTTAGCTCTTTCACAAGTGAGGAACCTTTGTTCCTTGTTTCTAAAAATAGTGAAGGACAAGATAAAGTCAAAATAAAACAGAATAGTTTTGGTAAGACAATTTTTGCCATAAGGCATATTATACAAAGGTGAAGAATAGCCTTTCATATTTTAAACTAAAGGATTTAATAGTGAAGTATTAACGCTCAGCATACCAGGAGAAATAGTCATCAGTACCATCTGATTCCATTGACTATTATATTTTTATATTTTGTTATTTTTTGAATAAATAATAAAATTTGGGGGGATAGATTAGAAATTTTAGTAAGAATTTACAAAATTTTATTCCATATTTTTTTGGTTTGAATCAATATATATCTTTTTTTTTAAACCATCCTTATTGGCAATGTTCTTTGAATGCAATAAACTGCTCATTAGTTACCATGTATGAATTCGGAATATACCCATCTTGTAAGTACTTAGTCCAGAATTTAAATGTATCTCTATTAATTTATAGTTTATCATTACATTTGATTCTTCTTGCATTTGCTTCATTGAAATGCAATCCTTTGTGCAAGAATAACCAGGAATAGCAGCTATGTATAGCTGCGGAAGCATAGAGAGATTGAGAGGTGAAGAATTTTCTTGTTTGTTTGTCTGGTTTTTGTTTATTATTATTATTGAAATAATGAAAATGCCCTAATAATGATTGAAGTGATGAATGCACAAGTATGTGATTATACTAAATACTACTGATTGTACACTTTGGATGAATCATATGTTTTATTAATATGTATCAATAAAATTGATTTGTTTAAAAAATGCAATCTTTTTGAAATTTTAATGGTTTATAATTTTGTTGACAAGAGGACAGCCATCTTTGCTTTATTATTGCAAAACATTTCCAATTTAGAATTATAAACTCTGATTAGAAGGGTCAATCCAATGAATTTTTTCATTTCTACATCATTTATTTCCTTCCACTCACCTTTGAATACACACTTGCCATTAGTATTTGTCCACTTAAGATTCATGTCAAGTAAATTTTGGTGTATGTGATCACTCAAGTGAAAATATACTGTCACATACAAGACAGGATGGTGCTTGTCTTGAAAAACATTGCATGATGAAGTCCTTCCTCTTGAATGACTAGCTGGATGAGAATACCATATTTCTTTTTTGTCCTTTTGGTCACTCATTAATTTGTGAATTTGAGAAAATTCATCTGAGATTTTGCTTGTACAAACAATTTCACCATTATCATTAGATTCTAGTGTGCTGTTATCTGTTTCTTTGCATTCATCTTCTGGCTCGTCTAATAATTATGCATTTTCTTCTCTTTGGGTGAAATTTTAAAATTCTGAATTCTCAATTGTGTTCAGTGAAAGTTAAAAAAGTACAAAGATTGTATCTCTAGACTCCTTTTATATCTTCTTAAAAGCTGATGCTCAGAAAAATTATGCTAGCTCAGAAAAATACCGATAGCTGGTTCCCAGCCCCAGACATTCTGATTTCATTGGTATACATTGTGACCTATGCATTGGGACTTTTTAATGCTCTACAGGTGGTTCTGGTGTGTATCAAAGTTTGGGGACTACTGTTTTAAAATTTTTCAAAAGTGCAAAATCATGACTTTTATACAAATATAAAATGGACACATCAAAGATTTTATTTAAGCCATTAATTAATGCGGGAACCAGCAAGATTGTTCAGTCACTCCCCAAAGTGATGCTTTAATATTAAATTCTTAACAATAGACACCCCCCCCACACACCAAAATAGCAACAGCTAAAAAGAGCTATTTCGGGAAGCAGATGTAGCTTAAGCAATTGAGCTCCTGCCTACCACATGGGAGGTCCTAGTTCATTTCCCGGTGCGTCCTAAAGAAGAGAGCAAGCTGGTGCGATGGGCAGGCACAGCAAGCTGACACAACAAGAGACACAAGAAGAAAAGCATAATGAGAGACAAAACAAAGCAGGGAGTGGAGGTTCTCGGTGTCTCCTAAAGAGGACGAGTAAGACAGTGAGCTGATGCAATGAGCAGGCATGGCAATCTGATGCAACAAGATGATGCAACAAGAGATACAAGAAGGAAAACACAATGAGAGACACAACAAAGCAGGGAACGGAGGTGGCTTAAACAATTAGGCACCTCCCTCCCATATCGGAGTTCCCAGGTTCAGTTCCTAGTGCCTCCTAAAGAAACAAGGAAGATGAACAGACACAGCAAGTGCAAACAACAAGGGGGTTGGAAGAAATAAATAAAATAAATCTTTTAAAAAACAAAAGAGCTATTTCTAGTTATTCTGTTGTAATTGAAGTAATTAAACTCAAACGTTGGGGAAGCGGTCATCAGGCGACCTGCTGCCCCTCTCAGGGCTTGCCCAATCAGAGCCCTGGGCCCAGAACATTACCTTATCTGGAACCTAGGCATTGATCCCATGGCTGCAGTGAATGTTAGGACTCACGTGACCTTTAAAGTGGATAAAAGTGGTCTGGACAGGGAGTCCTCAAGTTTCATCTGCCTGTAATCTGCATTCATTCATTATACTTAATAAGAAGTAGGAGTAAGAGAATGTGGACTATGGAGCCACACTTCCTGGGTTTGAATCCTATAAAAGGCAATTTACTTTTTATGTGCCCTTACATAAATGCTTTAACTTCTCTCTGCCTTAAGTTTACCCAGTTGTAAAATCGGTATGAATAATAGACTTCCCTCACATGGTTTTTGTGAGGATGAAATGAGTTAATAGGTGCAAAGCACTTAGAATAGTGCCTGGTAAGTGTTCAAATAAGTTTTTATTGTTTGGTCTTTTGGAGAAGCATAGATTCCCAAGACAGACTGCCTGAGATCAAATCTCAGCTCTGCTACTAACTGTGTAAACTAGAGGTAAACTACCTAGCCTTTCTGTGCCTCAGTGTTCTGAATCTGTAGAGTAGAGGTAATAATAGTATCAACTTTTGGGGTTGTGGTGAGGATTAAATGAATTTATTCATATATAGTGTTCAGGATGGAACCAAGCTTATAGTAAGCATTCAATAAGTATTAGCTATTACTTATAGTTTGTTCTACTGCTGTGATTCCCATTTTATAGAAGAGGATGAAGTTCAGAGCTGTTAAATGACTTGCCCAAAGTGACACAATGAATAAATATCAGATCTAGCATTCCAAACAGGGATAGTTGGTACCCAAGTCCATGTCCTTTTCACTTCTCTGGAATTACCTGTAGAGGATGGGCTTCCTAGAAAGAGAGAGATTTGAGATCCAGAGAGAAATTTGACCCTCGATCCTTCAGGTTATATTTGCAATGTGAAAAGATGGCTTCAGAAAACCAGTAAGACTCCAGTCATGGGCAAATCTAGATTTTCTGGGACCAGATGCTTACACAATTAGGAGAGGGAGTCTCTTAAAGAATATTAAATTGTGATTAGCATATATCAAATGCTTACAGCCACTCCAAGGCCATTCTACTCCAGAAATTATAAAAACAAAATACTCTCAGTTTCTTGGGAAGAGCCATGCAAGTGAAGGGCCTTAAAGCATAAGCTTCATTAGCTTCTTTGGAAGCCCACCTCCTTCATTATGAGTTCCTTATCCTTTTGGGGAGCTCTCCCAATTATCTCATGCCCAAGACAAGATGCGTGTGCAGAACGGATCAGGATAGACCTATGCTTTGGCCTGGAGTTATTCTCTAAACTCGTTGTATAGATGAGCTCTGGAACTACCTGAGAACACTTGCATAGATCAATCTGCAAAGACTGGAAAAGTGCCTCTCTCTCTCTCTCTCTCTCTCTATCTCTCTCTCTCTCTCCTTTCTTATTTTTTGTTAGCATTCGTGGAAAACTCCATCATAACACTAGCCGGATACAAGCTTATGGAATAGATGCCTCAGAGTCTAAATTCCAGAAATAACACGTTAAAATATCAAAATCTCCAGCTTTCAACAAAAGATTACAAAATATACAAGGAAGCAGGAAGCAAAAGATAAGATTACAGCAAAAGATAAGATTGCAGCATTAGAAACTATCAGTGATGATGGACAACTACCATACCAAGGAACTGAGAGAGTCTCCAACTTCAAGCAAGAGAGTGCCATCCATTAGCCCTATGGGATCACAGCCCCCTCTCAA
This sequence comes from Chaetophractus vellerosus, assembly GCA_004027955.1. Taxonomy (NCBI): domain Eukaryota; kingdom Metazoa; phylum Chordata; class Mammalia; order Cingulata; family Chlamyphoridae; genus Chaetophractus; species Chaetophractus vellerosus. Next base: position 2,912 of record PVKH010007289.1, on the reverse strand, counting down.
TTAGAGGTAGAGTGATATCACTCTCCCAGAATCCTTAGGATTGGGGAATGAACTATGGAATAAAGTAGACTTACTGGTATTCTACTATAGATTCTAGCAATGGAAGAAATTTTATCATTGATGTGGAGACAGTGGCCACTGGAGGTTCTGAGGGCAGGGAGAGGGAAAAACCGGTATAATAAAGGGGCATTTTGGGGACTTGGGAATTGTCCTGAATGACATTGCAACGAAAGATACAGGCCATTATAAATCTTGCCATAACCTACAGAATTGGGTGGGAGAGAGTGTAAACTACAATGAAAACTTTAATCCACACCTAGTGGCAATGTCCCAAAATGTGTTCATCAATTGTAAAGAATGTACCTCACTAATGAAGGATGTTGTTAATGTGGGAGGTGTGTGGAGCGGGGCATATGGGAATCACCTATATTTTTATGTGGTATTTGTATAATCTAAGTATCTTTAAAAATAAAATAAAATAATAAATAAATAAAGGCAATTTTCAAATTAAAAAAAAAAGTACTAATAGGAAAAAAAAAAGAAATTATCAATGAGAAGGACCAGACAAAGAATTTTTTTAAAATGTTTCTAAATATGCTCAAAGAGCTAAAGGAAAACATGGATGAAAAAAGCAAAGGAAATCATGAAAACAGTAGATGAACACAAAAATTTTATCAATAGAGGTGGAAATTATGAAAAGGAAACAGAGTTGAAGACCACAGTAATAGAAATTTAAAATTCCCTAGGGGGTGGAGTGGATGTGGCTCAACCACTTGGGCGCCCACCTACCACATAGGAGGTCCTGGGTTCGGGTCTGTGGTGACTCCTAAAAGAAGATGAGCAAATGCTACCTCCTGCCTCAACAAAGCTAGATGCTGCCGCCACAGAGCTAGGCTCTGCCCCTGCTGCAACTAGCTAGACTTTGCCCCTGCTGCAACAAGCAGAGGCCACAAGCCAGCAGACGCTGCAGCCCACAGGGAGCAGATGTACCTCAGTCTGTTGGGAACTCACCTCTCATTTGGGAGGTCCCTGGTTCAGTTCCCAGTGCCTCATGCAGGAGGCAAGTAGACAGATGAGCAAACTATCTGGGGGAAGAGGGATTAAATAAAGTAAATAAATCATTTTTTTAAAAATTCCCTAGAGGGGTTCAACAGCAGATTGGAGCTGGCAGAAGAAAGAATCAGAGAACTTGAAGATAAGATGACCGAAACCATTCAGTCTGAGGAGCAGAAAGACAAAAGGATGAAAAATAGTGAACAAGGCTGGAAGAATCTATGGGACACCATCAAACATATCAATATACACATTGCGGGAGTCCCAGAAGGAGTGGAAATAGAGAAATGATAGACTATTTAAAGAAATATTGACTCATTGATTGTACATTTTGATGGATTGTATGTTTATTAATATGTATCAATAAAATTGATTTGTTTAAAAATAATAATAATGACTGAAAACTGCCCAAATCTAACAAAAGATATGAATATACACATCCAAGGTGCTCAAAGAACTCCAAGCAGGATAAACCCAAATAGACCCATGCCATACCATATTATAATTAAACTGTCAAATGCCAAAGATATAGTATTCTGAAAGCTGCAAGAGAGAAGCAGTATGTCACATACAAGGGACCCTCAACAAGATTAAGTGCCAATTTCTCTTTTGAAACCATGATGACGAGAAGGCAGTGGAAGGACATGTTTACAGTGCTAAAAGCAAAAAACTTCCAACAAAGAATACTATATTCAGCAAAACTGGCTTTCAAAAATGGGGGGGGGTGCATATTAAGACATTCCCAGATAAACAAAAGCTGAAGGAGGCTGTCACCACTAGACTGGTCTTATAAGAGAGGCCAAAGAGAATTCTGGTGATTGAAAGGAAAGGAAAATATTCAGTAGATTGAAGCCACATGAAAAAACAAAGCTCTCTGGTGAGGGTAATGACATGAGTAAATATAAATGCCAGTACTATTGTATTACTGGTTTGAAACTCCACTTTTTCTGCCTATAGGATCTTAAAGGCAAATGCATAAGATGTAATGATAAATCAGTGGTTTGGGACTTATAATGAATAAACATAAAATTTGTGACAAGAATTATATAAAGGTGGAGGGATGGAGGAATATAGGAGGATAACCTGTGCATACTATTGAAGATTAAGTTGGTATCAAAGTAAATGAGATTGTTATAGATTTAGGGTGTTAAGTTTAAGCCCCATAGTAACTACAAAGAAAATATAAGAGAATATGCAAGCTCCAAAAGACAAAAATTAGAGTACTGGTCGACAGGGGTGGGGGACAGGGGCAATGGGGAGTTAATGCATAATGGGTGAAGGTTTTCTGTATGGGTAGATGGGGAAGTTTTATTAAGGGAAGGTGGTGAGTGTACCACAATATTGTGAACGTGATTAATCTCATTGAATGGTATGCTTGGAAGTGGTTGAGATGGGAAAGTTTGTGTTGTATATATGTTCCAACAATTAAATAAAAAGATAAAGAAGAGCAACTAAGGAGACAATGACAATTAAATGTATTACATGCTCCTGGATGGGCTCTATCAAGGGAAAAGAAAAAGCTCTATGGGATTGTAGCAGTTTGGCATTATTTGTGAATTCCAAAAACAGATATTGGATTATATTTGTGAACTGGTCTTTTCCTGTGGGCATAGTAGATTATATTGGATTCAGAAGTTTCACTTTTACATGATTAAATAATCATTAAGGCTTTGATTGGGCCATGTAAGCAGGGCACTGAGTCCCCACCCCCTTGGTGGGCAGAGAAAACCACAGGGCAGAGTAGAGAGTGGGAGTTTTTGAGCTGGAGCCTGGGAAGTAAACAGACAGAGAAGCAGATATGGCAAAGGCCCCAGGAAGAGAGATGAGCCATTCGCCTGATAGTCTAGAGCTGGCCTTGT
>PVKH010007288.1:0-20340 GCA_004027955.1 Chaetophractus vellerosus | reverse complement strand
TAATGATGTGGTCAAATAAAAGCCCTAATCTTGACTTAATAAAGTAAAAGTGAAACCTCTCAGTGTAATACAATCTAATATGCCCAGAGGAACAGACTAGTTTACAAACACAATCCAATATCCATTTCTGGAATTCATAAACAATACCAAATTGCCACACTTGGTGTAATTTTTCTTCATGTCTCTTGTGCTTGGGTTTGTTGAGATTCTTGGAATTGCAGGTTTATAGTCATTAACAAATTTGGAAAATTTTTGGTCATTTCTCCAACTACCACTCCTCCCCTTTTTGGGGACTCAAATTACATTTATATCTGGCCTCCTGAAATTGTCTCTCTGCTCAATGATGTTGGTTCATTTGAAAAAATTCTCTTTTTTGTGCTTCATTTTAGATAGTTTCTATTGCTATGTCTTCGGTTTTACTTTTCTTCTGCAGTATCTAATGTATTATTAATTCCATCTAGGTTATGTTTCATATCATACCACTGCAGTAGCCATCTCTAGAAGTTAGATTTTAAAAAGTATCTTCCATGTCTCTACTTAATTTTTTGAACATAAGGAATATAATTATAAGGTCCTTGTTTCCACATTTTAAATTCTGTGCCAGTTCTGGGTTGGTCTCTATAGGGTGTTTTATCTTCTCATTGTAGGTCATATTTTTCTGCTTCTTTGCATGGTTGGTAATTTCTTATTGGATGCCAGAAATAGTGAATTTCACCTTGTTGGGCATTGAATAGTTTTGTATTGCTATAAATATTCTAGAGCTTTGTTCTAGGATGTGGTTAAGTGACATGGAGACACTTTGATCTGTCTGAGTCTTGCTTTTTTTTTAATTTTTAAATTATATATCCCCCCCTTTCTGCTTGTTCTTGCTGTGTTGGTTTCTGCGTTCTTCTGTGTCTGCTTGTCTGCCCCCCCACTGCGGCGACTCGCCGAGTCAGCTCACCGCGTGGCAGCCTTGCCTGCTCACGGGCAGCTTTGTCCTGCTTGTGGGTGGCTTGTCCTGCCCATGGCGGCTTTGCCCTGCCATGGCGGCTTGCCTTCTCAAGGGGTCTGCCCGTTCAAGGAGGCCCGGGGAACCGAACCTGGGGCCTCCCACGTGGTAAACCGGTACCCTACCAATTGAGCTACAGCTGGCCCCCTCAGTCTTGCTTTTAAGAAGTGTGTTAGGTGGGATGGGAGCAGTGTTTAGTCTAAGGCTAATTGTTCTGCACTACTAAGGCAAGACCGTGTTAACCTTGAGTTTTCTAGTTTGACAAATGGGAACAGGCACTACTTGCAGCCTGTGTGAGCAGCAGGCACAGTATCCTAATCCTTTCAGGTGGTTCTTTCTCTAGTCTCCCGTAGTTTTCCTCACACACCTGCTGATTAGTACTCAACACTTTACATACAGATCTCTGAAGTGTTCCCTTTGTGCAGCTCCTTCCTCTTCAGTGCTCTGTCTTAGGAACTCAAGTTGCCTTGGTCTCCCAGGATTCTCAGCTCCATCTCTGCAACTCAAGGCATCAGAGCTGGGTTCCACTTGGGTCTCCTCTACACCTTGGAAACTCTCTCAAGGCAATATTCTGGGGCAATGGTAGGGCTCACTTCATTTGTTTTCTGTCTTTCAGGGGTCACTATTTTCACTGCCTGATGTCCAGTGTCTTCTAAATTATTGTTTCATGTATTTTGTTGACTTTCCAGTTGCTTCAGACAAGGGAATAGGCAATAAATCTGGTCCCTCTTACTCCATCTTGGCTAAAAGTATAAGTCCCTTCTTTTTGTTTTAAAATTAGTTATAGGATACTAGACAGTGAAAATCTCATTCTACAATTGAACTTTTCTGTATGGCTGTTCTTTTGCCTTCCCTAATGACTGTACATTTGAAACTTTATAGCCCTATATATAAACACATTTAATGTTAAAAAAAATAATATTTAAGCCTGCGCTCAGATCAAACATTGTCATGCCTTCATTCAGAAAGTCACCTGCATTTTAAAACTATAGCTCTGATGGTACAGGAATTCTCTGAAGTGATAAATTAAGAACAGGTGGTCTACTGTAGAGCAAACATAAAAACTATCTTTAGGAAGAAGAGAAAATAGAAATGATTTTATCATTCCTTTTCCCCAATGTTGCTCATGATGATTCAATCTATAGAGTCATGCCAGTCAAAATGACACATAATTAAAGAAAAGACTCATATGAAAGTTTAATCTTCAAGCAAGAACTTTTCAATAATAACAGCAAGCATTTCTTGAGCACTCTCTATATAACAAGCACTGTTATGTGCTTTGCATACTTTCTCTCAAGTAAACATTACCATAATTCTATGATGTATAGTCCATTACTAACTCCATTATGCAGATGAAACTCTGTTTACAGTCTTATCCATATTTTCTTTATAACATTAAAAATGAAATTTGTAATGGGTCTTTTTTGTTTTTGTTTCATTTTGTCGGTGCTTGGAGATATATCAAAAGTGAAATGGCAAACATTATGAATTTATGTCATTTGGGAAAAATCTGATTTTCTTTTTCTGAAATAAATAATTTGTCTGCTCTGGAATCATCTATTTTCATAAAATATCCTTAACACAAACTCCTGGAATGATATGAATTAGGTAATAGAATGTTTAAGCTGATAAGGAAGTGACCCTGGTTCGATGAGTTGAAGTGACAGCACCACAATTAACTCACTGTGATGTTTTCTAAGAGAAGCATAATACCTGTCATTTGTTGAGTACCTACAATGTGCCAGGCCAAATTTAGTAGGATGTTTACTCTTACAAGTTTTTAATATAGGTAGAGGAAACTGCCTATGTTAAGTCGTTTTCATCTACTCTAGTATAAATAGCTGGAATTTAATAAAGTTTTGACTGTCTTCAAAGGCCTTGCCTTTTCCAACAGAATATAATGGCTCTACATCACAGTACATTTCAGAAAGATGAATTAAAAAAATAAATGAAAACAAACAAAAAGTCTAAACACTACAGACAACTGGAAATCTCTGTAATCTACTAAGGTTTCTTGATAATAATGATTCCAGTTTATGGCCATTTAGATGAAAAACAGGGAACAAAACAAGAAAGAAAATAAAGACAAATATAGTGCTGGTTACTTTAATATTAGTTAACTAAATTAGCTCACAAATTTTCACAGAATATAAACTTAGTTTTGAAAAGAAATAATTTTTTACCAACTTGAACATAAGAAATATATTTGCTATTTTAGGAATGTAAATAAAGTGTTTGTCCTTTGTTAATGTACATGTGAAATATTCAAGTCTGAAAACAAAACAAAACTATGCATACCTCTACAGCAGGTACAATGTCTATGCCAACAGTTAGAAATTCTTCAAACTTCAGAAATGGGTTAAAGCAGCTGCCAACATCAAGTAATCTGATCTTTCCTGAGGTTTGTAGTAACCTAAAAATAGATATTTTATCTTATGAAAGACAAACTAAAAATAAAGTGTAAGGAAAAAATTCAAATATTTGAGAATAATAAAGATCATACAGATAAGTGGCACTCTAAAATTCTGGTCTTAGGACCTCTTTAAACACTTAAAAATTACCAAGGCCCTCAAAGAGCTTTTGTTTGGTTGTATCTATCAATAGTTACCACTTTAGAAATTAATACGAACATTAAAAAATATTTATGAATATGCATATTATCAATATTATGAAAATTAAAACTTTTATGAATTCATTTAAAAATGATAAAACCATTATACACGCTAATATAAATAACACTTTTCAAATATCTGGCTTAATGGAAGATAGATGGATTCTCATATGAGCTTTTGCATTCAAGCTGATGCAACATAACATGTCAGAGAATGAGAGTACAAAAGGCAAATGACATCTTAACATTATTATGAAAGTAATTTTTCCCCTGCAAAGCCCCTGAAAGAGCCTCAGATCCTCAGACCTATACTTTGAAAACTGTCTTTGTAGATGAAAAGAACCCATTCACAAATCAATTCTCAGTATTCAATATAATAATGTCTCTGGACTTTAATTTGTCTCAATGATTTAAAAGGACCAAAGATAAAAGCACTAATAGAATAGTACTCTTTATGCCATGAAAATTTCTTATTATGTGCAAGAACTTTCCTCATGTCAGAAAACAGAAAAAAGAAGGCAAAGAAATAAAACAAGAAATGACTATTTTATAAAGTAGCAAAACTTACTCACAATGCAACTGCTATAGATCTATGTAGTAGTAAGTGGGGATGGGGGAAAAACAGATTTTTCTGGTCCTAAGCCTGTAGTCCTAATGCTCAGAGAGTAAAGCAACAACAACAAAATCTTAAGAATGTAGGTCAACTTCAGATATATGCACTTTAATTGATGTGAAGATCATTTTCTTTTAAAAACTCCTGAGTACATACTGGAGGAAAAAAAAAAAAGAAAATGTGCAAATTGGATAAATAGAAGCTTGGTTCCTTGAAGTCTAAAAGCAGGGGGAACCTCTCCAGCTTCTCTCCCATGTACCTTGGCTAGTATACACCTTAGGTCCATTAGAAAGGTTGAACTACTGACAGATTAAACTTCTGGAAAAGGCACTGTAAGTCAAAATAGAACTTGATATTTTAACATTTTATAGAAATAATCACATTCACCATTGATTTTTATAAATCAACTATAAAAGTCATGCTTAATACAGTACATGACGCTGTATAGCACCATAAAAACAATATGAATTAAAGAAAAGATTTTTGGCAATTTTATTTTATTTAAGAACTCCTCTGAGGAGGAGCTATGAGGGTATGATAAAATAGCAATTTCACCAACTGGGCTTTAATTTTCTTTATAAAACTTTACTCAGTAATTATGATTATGACCTCCAGATTAGTGTCAGTTATTTGCAGGAAATAGCTTTGTGTGTGTTTACTGGTCACCTGGATATTATTTTCTTGGGTAGGTACTTGATCAAGTCGTTTGCCCATATCTCTGGTGGATGTCTTTTACGTAATGAGTCATAGTTCTTTATGTATTCTGAACCCTGGATTATATGTTTCAAAAACTGGCAAAACTGGCAAAGCCAGTTGTAGCTTGTCCTTACATTCATTTTATGATACCTATAATGATTACATGTTCTTTCAGTACTTTAAGGTACTGAAATTTATCAATCTTCAGATTTATGGCTACATTTTGCCCTTGTTAATCCTTCTGTAGCCACAGTCATGAAACTCACTTAGAGTGTTTTGATTGCTTTATCCACTGTCATATCCTCAGCACCTAGAAAATTGCCTGGCCCACAGCAGGTGCTTAAGGCCATCCTTTTCTCATCTATACGTATACAATATCTGTGTATGGATGCTGTACTGTTTTGTTGGTCTATTTCTATCTATTGGGCCAATACTGTATAGTCTTGATGCTTATAACATTGTAATATACCTTGGTTTTTGCTAAGGCAAGTCTCTCATCTTATTCTTTGCACTTGTTTTTTCCATGTAGATTTTAGTATTACCCTATCAAGTTCAAAAAACAAAAACACAAACCATAACCCAAAACACTCTACTGAGACTTTGATTAGAGCAGCACTGAGGTTAAAGGTTATTTGGGAAGAATTAACATCTTTACAATATTGAATCTTCTAATTCATGGATGTGGTATATAGTTCCTTTTATTTAGGTTTTCAAATTATCTCCCAATAGGTTTATAATTTTCTCTGAAAAGGTCTCATACATATCTTGTTATATACCTTGGTATCTCAGATTTTTGGATATTACCTTCTTCCCCCTTTGGATAAACTTTACTGTTACCTTTTTAAAAATCTTACTTTTTATTGCTTATTATGGGCATGCCATTGATTTCTGCATATTGATTTTGTATCCAGCAACTTTACTATATTCTTATTATTTTCAATTGCATATCTGTAGACTATTTTGAGTATTCTAATCTATGTACATAATTATATAATCTGTGAAGAATGATATCTGCATTTCTTCCTCCCCTATATATCTATTCATCCATCCATCCACCCATTTTTTTTTTTGCCTTTAAGTAGCCTGGGAAACTAGGTGGGGATGAGGGGTGGAAGGGAGACTTATTTGCTGATTTATCTTTAACTTGAGAGGACTTCTTAGTCCATTAGTTTTCAACTTTTCTTCCTTCTAATATATGCATTTAAGGCTATACATTTCCCTCTCAGCACATCTGTAGCTGCATTCACAAGTTTTAATACAAAGTGTTTATATTATTTAATTCAAAATATTTTCTAATTTGCATTCTGATTTCCTCTTCAGCTCCTGGGCTATTTCTAAATCTTTGAGTATTTCCTATTTGCCATTTTTGGTATCACTTTCTAGATTAATAGTACTATATTAAGAGAATATACTCTGTATGATTTCAACCCTTTGATTCTTGTTCAGACTTACTCTGTAAATCTTTTTCAAAAAGTGCTCCATGTATGGTTGAAACAAATATCATTCAGCAGTTTTTGGGTACACTATATATGTCCATTAGCACAACTTAGTTAATCATGGTGCTCAAATATTTTATGGTCTAACTCATTTATGAATGCTTATTCTACTAATCCTTGAGAAAGGTATGTTAAAAATCTTCCAATATTTAAAAAAAAAAACATGGAATAAGATTTATATGAACTGATTTGAGTGGTTTTGTTATTTCCACATGTGCTTACTTTTGAAAAAGAAATCCATGCAGGATAAACCAGAAACTAATAAAACCTCAGGGGATTTGGGCATGAAGTGGATGGTTTAAAGAAGGGATGGACATCTGAGTAATCTTCCTTTGTAGTTTTGACTTTGGAAGTTGTTGATGTTTCACATATACAAAAAATAAAATTAAATCCATGAAGATGGGGAAAACACAAAATTGAAAAGAGAGACTAATGAAACCAGCGATATATCAAAAACATAGAAGGAAAAAAAAATCCAAATAATTTTGAACACAGTATTGTGATGATAATAATTTAAATAGGTGACATACTAAGGACAAAATCGTGCAAAGAAATTCTGAATTTTACTTAGTATGTTTGTTGATGTGGTGGTGGAACAGATGCAGTGAATCCTGAAATTATTTTGTGTATTGTAGCACTGAGTAAATGGGTAAACACACTGAAGTTCCTGAGAGATATAAATACAGAATGTGGGAAAGAAGTGAAAGAACTCTGTAATGATATCCCAGCAGAAATGAGCATACCTAATATCTAGAATTTGGTTTCTAAATACAATTCCTCTACTAGAAGGAACCTGGACTTCTTAGGTAAATGGTTTATTCCAGGGCTGAAGGAGAGGAAGTACAAAATGAAAATAAGGCAATCCTCAAAAACTAATGGGACATTTCCAAAGGTTAAAGGAGCTAGCTTAAAGGACTAATTTGGGATGATTTCAGCATCATTATGAATAATGACAGGAATGAATTACAACACTTAAATTTAAAAAAAGAAAAAAGAATCCATGCATCCACAGTGATACTTAAATTAAAAAGAGGAGGATAGGGACTAGAAAGAAATGCGACTCTCTTGTCCTCCAGGAAAGTAATTAGAGGACAGGCTCAAACAGCCTAGAACAAGGTCTTCAAGGGTTTAGAAAACCAGGTGAAGGCTGGAAATCACTCAGAGGAAAGAGGGACAAAGGAGGGAAATCACAACAACAGAATTGTAAGTTGAAACAGGTGGCTGCTGCTGCCGGCACCATCCCCCATACTAAAGACACTTCAGAATTCTCAGGCCTCTGGGTCTGCTGCTACAGACAAAGGGGGCTTCAGGGATTTACCACCCCAGGAACGGAGAGAGGGACACAGCCTAAGGCAGACTCAGCTTCTGACCCACAAATCTAGTCTGTTGTGTTCCACCAGCCCTTCCAGGCCAGGTGGGACCACAGTGGTTTGCCCTGGGAGCTGGCGAAGGACTGCAGAAACCCAGCCCTCGCAATCTCCCTCTCTTCTAGCCAGGACTGATTGCTGAGGATACCCTAGGAAAGGGGAGAGAGAGGGATACAGCCTGAGGCTGACTCAGATTTTGACTCACAAATTTGGTTTGCTGTGTCCCAGGAGCCCTTCCAGGCCAGGTAGGGCCACACCATTGTTTGCCTTGGGAGACTGCAAGGGGCTAAAGATATACAACCCTCCCAATCTCCTTCTCTACTAACCAGGACTGATTGTTGAGGACTCAGAGGAGAGTGGAAATATTTCCTAGCCAGAAAAAGGGAGAGGGCTGTCAGAGGAGGCTGGAGAACTGTCTCAAAGAAAGTTTGAATTATAAGGCTCTTAGTATCCAGACAGGAAGCTCTATCACATTGTTCCAGTCTGAGTTGCAACAAATACACTTGGACCAGGCATTGAACTGAGAGCTGCCAGAGAGCGCCATCTGCTGGAAGATCAAGGAAGTGCATGTGAAAAAAATTAAAAATAAGTAGAATAGGCTTTTTATGGCCTCCAAAGTCTCCCTCCCCAAGGCCCTAGGAAGCAAGTCTACAATCAATTACTGGGTCAAAGGCCAGTTTTGAGCAACCTGCAGGGACAATCCTAACAATTCAGGTCGAGCCAAGAATCAAAAAGCAGTGGTAACACACAGCCTCCTGCTACTATATCTGTACAAAAGAGAAAGAAACTGAGCACCTAAATAAACTACATTCTAATCAGATGCCTAGACATCAGAAAAAAATTATGAGTCATACTAAGAAAATAGAAGACATGGCCCAAGAAAAGAAATATATCAAAGCCCCAGATGCAGAATTTGAGAAAACTAATCAGCGAGATGTGCACAAATTTCCAAAATCAAATTAATGAGCTAACAGACAATATGGTTAAGTAGATAAATGACATTAAGAAGACATTGAGTGAGCGCAAAGAAGAATTTGAAATCCTGAACAGAAAAGTAACAGAGTTCATAGGAATGAAAGACACAATAGGTGAGATCAAAAACACATTAGAGGCATACAGCAGCAGACTCGAAATGACAGAAGAAAGAATAAATGATACAGAAGACAGAAAAGCTAAAATTGAAGAGAGAAAAGAACAGGAAGAGAAAAGAATTGAAAAATTGAGTCAGGGCTCAGGGAATTGAATGACAACATGAAATGTAACAACATATGTGTCGTGGGAGTTCCAGGAGAAGACAAGGGAAAAGGGGCAGAAAGAGTTTTTGAGGAAATAACAGCTGAAAATTTCCCAGCTCTCATGAAAGAAACGAACTTACATGTCCAAGGGGCGTACTCCAATAAGAACAAACCTGAATAGACCTACTCCAAGACACATACTACTCAGAATGTCAAATGTCAAAGATAAAGAGAAAATTCTCAGAGCAGCAAGGGAGAAGAAAACCATCACATACAAGGGACATCCAGTAAGACTTAGCACAGATTTCTCTTCAGAAACCATGGAGGCAAGAAGACAGTGGTAAGATACAATTAGGGTACTGAAAGAGAAAAACTGCCAGCTGAGAATTCTTTATCCAGCAAAACTGTCCTTCAAATATGAAGGTGAGTATAAAATATTCACAAACAAACAGATACTAAGAGAGTTTGCAAAAAAGAAGACACCTTTGCAGGAAATATTAAAGGAAGCCTTAGACCCTGAAATAAAAGGAGAGAGAGGTTTGGAGGAGAATATAGAAGAAAGAATGGTAGAAAGGATAACCAAAAGAGTAAAAAGACAGACAAAAATATATGACATATGAAAACCAAAGAATAAAATGGTAGAAGGAAACAGTGCATTTACAGTATTATCACTGAATGTGAATGGATTAAACTCCCCAATCAAAAGATACAAGCTGACAGAATGGATAAAAGAATATGAACCATCCATATGCTGCTTACAAGAAACTCACCTTAGACCCAGGGATACAAAATGGCTGAAAGTGAAAGGTTGGAGAAAGATACTCCATACAAATAGTAATGAAAAAAGAGCAGGGGTAGCTATACTAATATCAGTCAAAACAGACTTTAAATGCAAAAAAGTTAGATATAGAAGGCCATTATATATTAATAAAAGGGACAATCCACCAGGAAGATATAACAGTCATAAACGTCTATGCACCTAACCAGAGTGCCCCAAAATACATGAAACAAATTCTGGGAAAACTGAAGGGAGAAATAGACATCTCTACAATAATCGTTGGAGACTTTAACACCCCTCTCACGTCATTAGATAGATAACTAGACAGAAGATCAAAAAGGAAACAGAGAACTTGAACAATATAATAAACAAGTTAGACATAAGAGACATATATGAAATGCTGTATCCAAATTCATCAGGTTATACATTCTTCTCAAGTGCCCATGGATCTTTCTCCAAGATAGAATGCATGTTAGGGCACAATGCAGCTCTCAATAAATATAAAAAGACTGAAGTTACACAAAGCACCTTCTAAGATCATAATGGAATGAAACTGGAAATCCATAATAGACAGGAAAAAGTAAATTTGCAAATGTGTGGAGGCTGAACAACACACTCCTAAATAATCAGTGGGTCAAAAAAGAAATTGCAAGTAAAATCAGTAAATATATTGAGACAAATGAAAACGAGAACAGAACATATCAAAGCTTATGGGATACAGCGAAGGCAGCCTTGAGAGGGAAATTTATAGCCATAAACACCTATATTAAAAAAGAAAAGCTAAACTCAAAGATTTAACTGAACAACTAGAGACACTAGAAAAAGAACAGCAAACCAATCCCAAAGCAAGCAGAAGGGAAAAAATAATAAAGATTAGAGCAGAAATAAATGAAATTGAGAAGAAAAAAATAGAGAAAATCAACAAAACCAAAAGCTGGTTCATGAGAAAGTCAATAAAATAGGACAAACCTCTAACAAAGAAAAAACGTGAGAAGATGCAAATAAATACAATCAGAAATGACCCCACAGAAGTAAAAAGAATCATAAGAGGATATTATGAGAAACTATGCCTACAAACTAGACAACCTATATGAAATGGACAAATTCCTAGAAATGCACAACCAACCTACACTGACACTACAAGAAATGCAAGAATTTAACAAACCAATCACATTTAAAGAGATTGAACCCATCATCAAAAATCTCCCAGCAAAGAAAAGTCCAGGGCCAGATGGCTTCACAGGTGAATTCTAACCAAGCATTTCGAAAAGAATTAACAGCAATTCTGTTTAAACTCTTCCGAAAACTTGAAGAGGAGGGAAAAGAGGGATAAAAGAGAAAGCTCTTCTTTACAGAAGAATGCCAATTAATAAATGTTTAAGGAAGATAAAAGTAAAAAAATCACCATTTGACAACCACTATTGTAAAAACTTGATTCAGGAAAGACCATTAATGGATGCTAAACCTGCTGGAAGAAAATTGTTGGAAAATAGGAAATTCACTGGGCCTTCATGTATAACCTCACAGATTACAGACTCACAGAACCATGACAATAGAGAAATCTGGTGGACATCACATTAATCAAATAATCAAACTTAACATCACCAATAATGGGACACACTGACATGTGCCTCATTAGTGATGACTTGTGTATTTGTCAGCCAAAGGGGTGCTGATGCAAAATACCAGAAATCGGTTGGTTTTTATAAAGGGTATTTATTTGGGGTAGAAGTCCACAGTTACCCTGCAATAAAGTTTCTTCCCTCACCAGTCCATTGCCACATGTTGGAGCAAGACAGCTGCTGACGTTTGCCAGGGTTCAGGCTTCTTGAGTTGCTCTCTTCCCAGGGCTGCATTTCTCTCTGTGCTTAGCTCCTGTTTCCTCCACAAGGTCAGCTGTAGACTAGGAGGCTGTCTAGGCTTTGCCTCTCTCCACAAGGCCAGCTGTAGGCTCCCAGGTAAATGACTCGTCTCTTTTCCCGGGGCTTTCTCTCCATCCTCACGACTAAGTTCTCTTACTTCCCAGGACTCTAGCTCAAGACTCCAACATCAGAACTCCAATGCAAAACTATTCCAACTCTGTCCTTTGCCATGTCTTTTTATCTTTGAGACGCCCCCCACCAAGGGGTGGGGCGCAATGCCCTGCTGATGTGGCCCTGTCAAAGCCCTAATCATAACTTAATCATGCCCAGATTAACAGACCAGTGTACAAACATAATCCAATATCTATTTTTGGAATTCATAGCTATATTAAACTGCCAAACTACTACACCTTGATATGCAATATTACTATAAAAAATGTTTAACATGAAGCTAATCACAGGGAATTTTCCAGTGTGATGGAGCCTGAGAGCTATTACAACTAAGTATGACACGTAAACTGTAAACTTTGATTAGATCCCGGGCCACACAAACAATTCAGTTTTAAAGAACATTATTATGACAATAGGGAAAATATGAATATGCTTTATATAATTGTATTGTATCAATGTTAAATTTCCTGAGTGTGATAACAATTACACTGTGGCTATGTAGGCAAATGTCCTTGGCTCTTTGATGACACATGCTAAAGTTTTAGGGGTAAAGTATCATGACATTTCCAAGTAACTTTAAAATGGATCAGAGAAAAAAAAGAAAAATAGTATACAGACTTATAGGCAGAGATATTAAGCAAATATGGCAAAATATTAACTATTAATTTTAGGTAAATATAAGAGTATTGGTTGTACTATGCTTACAATTTCACTATAGGTTTGAAATTTATCAAACTATAACAACAAGAAAAATAAACCTCCCAAAAAAAGTTTGTGGATTTGTCTGTCAAGTTTTGCTTTATATCACTGAAGCTACACTATCAGGTACATATAAATTTAAAACTGTTATATTTTCCTATTAAATCACACCTTTTATCACTATGAAAAATGTCTCCTTTATCTCTAGCCATATTTATTACTAAAGCTTTAGGATTTGGATTTGTCTTTTGTAAGCAACATAAATTGGATTAGTAAAATCCAGTCTGACAATCTTCTAACTGGAGCATTTAGATCAATTTACTCTGAATGTATTTATGGACACATTTTGATTTATTGCTAGCATCTCAGAATGCACTTTGTATTTGCCCCAACTGTTCCATGTTTCTTTTCTCCTCCCTTATGCTTTCCTTTAGAAGCAGGAAAGGAACTTTACAATCATCCAGAGATTCTGATTTGTCTATAATGGTGTATGAACATTAGGATTTTTAAAAACTCCTCAGGTGACTATATTGAACAGCCAAGGTTGGTAAATGGCTTTAGATTTTTCCTTTTAAATTTTAATTATTACATGTTTTTTGTTGCTGCTTATTTGAAATGTTTACAGTTTCTATTCCTTTCGTGAAAAATATACACATAACTACTGAATAACCTCTTGAGACTGTACAAAGGCTTGAGAACACTTAAATTCTGTTAACCTCCCAACTTATTATTTTTGTGAATTTTAATACTCATTTTTAACCTTCCCATGACATTATTATTGTTTTATATATGTTTGTTCAGATCTAACAATATATTTATCATTCTCTTCATTCTTCATTCCATTTTTCACCTTAGACTTTCTATCTGGGATCCCATTTTCCTTCTGCCTGAAATATATCTTTAGAATTCCCTTTAGTAAGGGCCTGCTTTGCCCCATTCTTTCCTTTCCTTCTGCAACTCCAATAAGATATAAGTTACACCTTTTCACTCTATATTTTTTGCCTTTAACTATTTTTATTTTATTTTTTGAATACTGCATTTTCTTGTCAGTATCTGGCATTCTGGGTAATGTCATTTAATCTATCTCCCAGTTCAATAAATTCCTCTTCAGTTCATCCTGTGCACTCCAAGGCCTTTATAGGTGCTCTGTTCTTGCTGTTTTCTGTTCCTGCTGGCTCTAGCTCATAGTACCTTTTCCCCATACATGCTTAGTAATTATTCCCATGAGTTTTTTTTTACTGTAAGCTGTTTATTTTTCCTGAAAAATTTGTGAAAATTCTTTGAGCAAAATAATTTGCCTTTGCTTTTCCTAGGCAATCTGGAATACCACTGGCACCACTTTGAAATAAATAAATTCGGGGTTTAAAGTTTTTTGGATCACTATGGTAATGTGAATTTGGAGTATGAATTTGTGCTTGGGATGACCTATGGTTTCAATTTGTCAGGGTCAATTATGCTGTATATGAAGGGGGTTAGATTTACTTCTGGTTCACGCTTCAATTGAGAAAGTAGCTTTTGGTAGCTTTCATTCTATCAAGGGGATACAAAACTCTAAGCTCAAATTTGCCAGTTTGGTCAAATGTCCTCAGGGCAAAAGAAGCTTTGTGCTCTGCTTACCTCCCTGGGTTTCAACCATCATTTGGATTTTGGCCTTATTAGTTCTTTGATATTTTAAAGATTTATCCAGCATTTAAAAAACTAAAGTTGTTTCCAGGGTGAGAGATTCATCAGAATATCTAGCTAGTCACACCCTAGTTTAACTTTTAAAGTAGAATACATAAGATAGCAACTTATTCTAAGTAGTCAGTAGAGAATCAGTTTATGACAACATAGCCAACAGTTATAAATAAAAGGATATTTAACTAAATATAGTGTTTTGTTATTTTTCATTAATATGAAAATACTGTACTAAGTGAATACACTAAGTGTGCCAAAATAGGCTTTGAATAAGCTATTAAAACAAATTTCACCAAAAAGGCCAGGGTGCCAACTTCAAGTGATTTTAACTGACTGCCTTTACTTATCAAATAATATGTATAAATTAGAAAATGAGAATCTAATTTTAGAATCAATTCCTCAATTGGTCCTCAATTAGGAGTGGAAATTAACACATGATAAGAGGAAGTATCTGGAAATATATGCTTAAAGATCTCAAATTTGCAAGAGAAAAGCATCACAACTTTAACAAAATTCTTTATGTTGAGTTTTGGTGAACAATAGTCAAATGATCTAAACAGTGAATGAATATGAGTTCTGAAAGGAAGACTATCATCACACAACCAGAGCTTAAATATTTTTTGGACCATGGTTCCCTTTGGCCATCTGGTGAAGTCTATGGGTCCTTTTTCAAAATAATGCTTTTAAATGAATAAAATAAAATAAACCAAATTACAAAGGAAACTAGTTATACTGAAACACCCATTGAAATATTATAGAAAACTAATTTATGGTATGTAACACATTTAATTAGTAACACATTAGGTAACAAAGATCTAGCAATGAATCCAATAATTACAATTTCAAGGTAATGATGAGCATGAATAAATTTTCTGAGCTATATACAACTGCAATATGATATATAAATATCTGTGATTTCTGTGACTAAGTCATATATACTAGATTTTTGCTGCCTACATTCATAATAGAAGAAAATGCTTAGTTTTAACTAGAGGTATGTGAAAACAAAGATAATTTTTTTTTTCTTTCAAGTTCACTGACCCCTCTGAAATCTATTTATGGATCCCTAGAGGGTTATGTGTCAAAAAACTAAACTTAGGCTCCTCTCACATAGATAAAAATTGTCAAATAGAAAGAAAATCAATTTGCAGGAATGGAGCACTTCCTTTCTAGGGAACCCATGGTAATTATGAGATTAATTTGTGGTTTGCTTTTAACAAGTATACAGGAACCCTCAGAAGGTACTGTTTATATTAATTTCATCTTTGGTTCCATCTTATTCTTTTATTTTCCACATTCACAACACTGTAGAGCATATCTTGGTCTCTCTCAGATTTAACCTTAGTAAATTATTATAGGATTTGTAATCAGATAGACCAAAATAAATCAATCTTTTAAGAGCTACTTTTTAAAAAGAAGACAATTTTTATGTATGGAATCAACAGTCATTGTTTCCCTCTATGAAAAATTCAACAAAAAAAGTTACTACTACTTATGCAAATTCCCACAGTATCAATTTATCTGGAGGGAAACCCTCTTATTTGCAAGTTTAAAGGTAGCTAATGCGGTGGTTAGATGTTTGGATTTCAAAAACACTGCCTTACAAAAAGAGTAACTCATTTAACAAAAGAAATGCTTAAACAGTATAAATATTACCTTGATTTTTCTGAATAGTACCAATTCAACCACTCTTCCTTATTGCAGTTGAGAATCTGTAAATTTCAGTATCGTGGCATCCAACCCATATTTCACTCACAGAATTAAAAAAACAAAACAACAACAACAACAAAAAAAAAACCCTTTTTCAGGTCATATGTTCTAATTTTCGATATGGATATTACTACTACAACTATGAGGCTGTCAATTAACCTGAAAGCTCAAGCTCTAAAAACAGAAATTAGATTTTGAAAGGCAATGAGAAAGATAGTCTATATTACATAGCTATAATTAAACATATATAGCTATCAAGATTGTTGAGTCTTAGCTTAGAAATCATTTTCATGCCTTGAAATTAGTTATCTGACCAGTATTTCAAATATTCTACCAAAATATCTAAGTACCTTTAATAATGATAAAAAACACACAACAGCTTTCAATGCTTAAATATCTGCAATCTGACACGTATTGAATACCTATTGTACCTGCCAGCCTCTATGCTAAGAGCCTGAAATATCAAGATAAGTAAGGAAGTCCTGATGCTCAAAGTATCTAGTCTAGTAAAGAATATACATGTGCAAACATGCAACATGAAAACAATGCAGTGCCTAGTAAGGGAGAACACTGGTAGAAGAGAATGGAAACCCATAGCTGAGACCTGGAGATAAGCAGGCTTTTTTCCTAGGAGAAGATGGTAAGCGGAGAATACAAGGGAGGATGCTGAGGTAAGTAACTATCATTCCAGTCAGAAACCATAGTAAATGCAAAGTACAAAGGTTTATGTTTCCAATAAGGTGTGGACTTTCCATAGAATATTGGAAACTCATTACAAAATACCTTTTGAAATGCTGTTCAGTCACTGATTTCATTACATTGTAGTCTGTTTTTAAGTCCACAATACTACTTTTGGTTTTCTGCCTTTAACACTGTTTTAAAGCTCACCTTGAATTTTAAAAACAATTAAAAATAGGCATCTAACCACTTTCCCCAGAAAACAGAGAAGAAAATATAATTGAAATAACTCTTTCATGATTTGTCCAAGACTTGAAAATTCAATTCCACTATCATGACTTATGTTTTAATATAACTATCAAGACATAAATTCCCCAAGGAAATAGAAGGCAGTTATTATGGTTACTAAAGTGGGAATGGTACTATAGTGCCTTCCTTACAGAGTTGTATAAAGGAAAAAAAATACTACCTAGTAAATTTTCTTAAGGGATAAATTTCATGAAAATCTATTCTGCCAGATTTAAAACGTATCTAACAGTGGCAAAGGGCTAAGTGGTACACTTTTCAATATGCCATAGGCAGGATAAAAACTGACATAATTATGGCAATGTCAGATCCAATAATAATGAACCAAAGGGCATCTTTCACTGTCTCAAAATGTAGGCAGAATGGAAAGGGATTCTTTGCCACTTAGGGTGCAAGGGACTCTTCTTAAGACTCTAGCAGGAGTTTTTAATTTTGGGGGGCAAGAGGCTTCTTTGAGCATCTGATGAGATCTATGAGCTTTTCTCCCTAAAAATAATGCACATTTGTACATACATATCACATTTTGATACAATGTGGGGTGGTTCACAGACCCTATTTGGATCATCTAATGTTCTGGGCATAGGTAGCAATCATGTCATCAAGGGTGTACAGAATCATTGCCCTGGTCTGGTATAATTTAGCTGCAAGGAAAAGAAAACCACTTAAACTAGTTTAAGTAAAATAGAGTTATTTTGTCTTTGTACAAAAACACATCTCATAGAATTCAATTGTTAAGAAGCCTCATGGGAAGAGAAAAGCTACCAAGCAAATACTCTTTTCTGTTTCCCTCCTTCCTGCCCGAAAGCTCCCTCAGTTGCCTGAAAGAATTTCCAGATTTGAGTGAGTAGAATAGTTATAATCCTGTATCTCTGAACTATTTTTATAAAAGTGTAATTATTTCTTACTTCGGTTTAAGAGTATTTAGTATTTATAAACACAGCCAGAACATGAACTAGGAATAAGCAAGTAGGGTTATCTTTAGGATCTAATCTCTCAATCTCTATTTAGCAAACTTTGTTAGGATTTGCTCTTTAAATTCTCTTCTAAGACAGCTCTAACCCCTCAGATATCCTTTCCTAGGCTACACTTTTCATGCTTCACCCTTTCTCCCACAGTAACCTAGGGCTGATCACAGCTATATATATATATATCCCTTTCTACTGTGAAGTCTCTTCAAAAATTAACATCACATTTAACCACAACAGTCTACAATTTACCACCATTAAGAATGTTCAAGAGGAATGTACTGTAGGCACTGAGAGTAACTTCAGTAAACAGTTTCAATACATTTTGTGGTTGAAAGAAGCAGTGTTAAGACTATGTGTTTGTGTACGCTTGAGAGTACTCTGAATGGGGCATTTCAACATTTTTCTAAACGCACACTAGGCTTTCTGTAAGTCCTAATTTGAAGGTAATTTTTTTTTTACATCTAAGATATACTTCTGAAAACAATGAAAAAGAAAATAATCTATCATATCTTAAGAGAAAAAGAAAAAAAGGGATAACTGAATTTACTGAACATGTATGCTCCTATGTTAATAAAGGCAAAGCAAATATTTGGAAAAATTAGTTCTAATAAGAAAAATCTATATAATAGATGAAGAGGCCGATTAGTCAGGGACAAATGACTTCTGAAGGGTAACTAATGGAAATACTGTTACACTGGTTTCTGTTTGAAGCATATCTGCTCTACCCCTCTTTGTTTAACATTCTGTAAAGTGACAAACGATTAGAAAACAAAGCTTGGCTAGAAGTTTATTTCAGTTATGCTGCCTCTCTGAAATGTTCACTTATTCTCCTCAGTAAATGTTCACTTTTAGCTTTTTTAGAAAAATTTATGCACAGAATCTTAAATTGCATTATTTAAAAATATTTCTAAAACTTAGAAATTAAAAGTTTTCTCTGTAACTTCATTAGACAATGTTTTTCCTTCTCTATATGAAAAAACCATATTATAGGTAAAGACATATAGGTAACTCAAATTATAACTTTTTACCTAAATTTCCTATGCTGTTTTTAACTCAATCGTGTCTTTGTTCTCTTTTCCAAAGCAGTTGTATTACTGTATTTTTTGCTCTCTCTCCTTTGATTCTCCCTGCTGGTAAAGTAATTTAATAAGGAAAAACAGATTTTATTTCCTACATAATTTTCTGTCTGGCATGCTGTCACAGTCCATAACTGGATCTTGAATTTCCACAGACATGTTAAGAGGGAGCTGTAACCTCTAAGTAAAATCTTTCATTTATTACATATAAAAATCTGGCAATATTTATCCAGGTATGTAGTTTACAATAGTGATTTTTTTCCAAAGTGCTCTCTACAGAGCTAGAGGTATTCCCAAGAGTCTCTTTCAAGGCCCAGCAAGAAAATATGGCAAATACTAGGAGACTATAACTTTTCCTACACCTTTCCAGAAGAATAGTAATGTATTTGCTTTACATGGTAGGCTTCCATAAAATGTTTCCTCTAAAGAAAAGGTTTTATGGTTAAAATACCTTAAAATTAATGAATTAGATCTTATCATTCCTGCTGGTTTGATGTAGAAGTGAAAAATAAGATTTCTGTCTCATATTTTTGGGGGTGGGGAATCAAAAAGGAAATGCATTTTTGAAAGTCAGTATGTAAAAAACACCATCATTCCCTGAATCCATGACAATGATATATATGAAAGTTTTTCTACAACTAACTTTTAAGACTGATAGGTAACAAATGATTGGGTAATTTATTACTAGATACATTGAATCACAAAAAAATAATCCCAATGTTGTCTTGTCTCAATCATTTTTTCAAGGAAATAGAAGAAGAAAAATAGTTAAAATAGAAAATTCCTGACCCTAATTTAAGAATTGGCTCATTATTTGATCATGTAGCAACTCATTTTTAGTACTTTCCATATAATCTACTTCATTTATATACTTACTACAAATTCCTAAAATTCTGATTGGCCAACGATTACTGGCTTTAGTTGCAAGGTAAAACATCCAGGCAACAGCTTTCCCTCCATATTTTTGCAATAAAGACAATGTATCAGAGGTGGTCCACCAAGATGGTGGTGTGAAGATCCTCCAGGGTGCTCTTCCTCCACAGAAACTTTGAATAACTAGCAAAAACTGGCAAAGCCATCTTCCTCAAAACTCCAGAAAACAGTTAAAGAGTTGCAGTAACTGGTTAAGTGCCGAATCAAGAAAACACATTTTTGAAAACAGCAGGTAAAGCTAGTGGTGCCTTTGTGACTCCTCTCTCCTCTCTTCACCAGCACAGTGTAGAGCCGTCCCACACTAAGACTGCTGGACCTTAGCACTGTTTCGGAAGGAGCAGAGTAACCCCAATGCACATATTGATGTGCCTATATATAGGTAATAATCTATTGGATGAAAGACTGAACCAGGAAACTCTTCTCTGGCTTGCCCTCCCTGAACTTGCCCTGCAGGCAGAAAGAATCAGCTTGTG
>PVKH010007287.1:0-20330 GCA_004027955.1 Chaetophractus vellerosus | reverse complement strand
GGTGGGGGGGAGGGGAGATATGTAATAAAATAAATAAATCTTTAAAAAAAAAAATATCATATGACCCTTTTATACCTGGATAAAGAAGATAAAGAAGATAAAGAATGTAGAGAAGTTATATTATTTCTAATATACTTTTCTCAATTAAATACAAAATTGAGCATGAGTAAAGCATCTTATTTGTCCACTGAATATGCTTATCATTCATTTGAATTTCAGGACACAACAGGAAATTGGGCCCATATATCCAGCTTAGGTCTGATATTAAACTTATCTAAATTATGAATCTGTTACAGTCATCATACAGCTGTTATAATAGCTGGGGTACTCCTAGATACCAACACAATTATTGGGAAAGGGATGCATTTGTCAGATAGTCTAATTAGTTAAAAATACATACATGACATTTTTAAAGTCTATATAATTTAGCTGGAGACATTTGTAAAGGCTTCAGTTTTTAAACAAAAAAGGAACTTTAGTTTTTTCCTGTATAATTCATGATCAGTAATATTTGGAGCAATAGGCTGTTTTGGTTATTGAATGTTATATATGCAAAGCCTCATTGTCCAAGAATACCTTCTTTACTGAGTCTAGACTTAAAAAGAGTAAAGTTTTGTGAACATGTATAGATTATTGCTGCCTGTACTTGTGGTTCACTTTAAGGAAGAAGAAAGTCACAGTATCTTAATAATGGTCTTGATTTTATAAATGATTTTTTCCCTTGAAATAAGCAACACATTCATTTTAATATGTAGAATTGGTTTGCTAGCAGGGCGACAGTTTAAAAAGGCTTCCAACTGTGACACAAGTGCAACCATATTGCTTCCTATTACTCGCTAAGGTAGTTGTTTCGAAGAGAGAATGTTCTCCCTGGAAATGTTTAAAGTGCTGTAATTTTATTTAGGATAATGAGGATTTATAACCATTTTGCCATATGAAAACCTGCCTTTAGACAGAGTAAAATAGGCTGTTTTGGTTATTGAATGTTCTTAACTCTAGGGTTTATGTGTGTGAGTGTATATCTTACAGCAGTAAGGAACTGTTTACATTGGGGATTATATTGGTTTATTCTGTATGTTGGCCTATGTTATACATTAAAATATGAAGTGATACAATTCAACTTTGACCCATGTAAATGTTTACATTTCTTTGTGTGTGGGATTTTTCTGTATTGAAGTATAATGAAACAGAATGTTTTTGTTTGTATAAATAATTTTAACAGTGACTGCTGGATATCCTTTGGACCCTGAATCTTTAAAACTTTGCTCATATAAACTGTACTAGAGGAAGTTATTTTGGGCAGTGGTCAGATGGATACATTTCAAGTACAAAGGGAGACACCGTTGTAATAGAAAAGTACATACCAAGATCTGTTTTTACACTAAGCTTGTTATTAATGCAGTGTGTATTATTAAAAATTAACTTAGTAAATATAAATTAGACTTATTTTATTAATACTGTATTCTATAGCATTGTCTCAAAACCTACTGTGGAATAGTTTATCTAGACCTCTGACTGTAAAATGGGAGGGGGAAGAAAGGAACTGAGCAGTTAGAGATTTTTATCAGGTTTTTATCTCCTCACTGAAAATCTTAGCTCTCAAAACATTTCTAATTTCCCTCATTTGAAGGTTCAAACAGTTTCAAATTACTGCCCATGGATTGTTCTTGACATCCCGAATGGTAAATTTGAGCTGTGGAAATGCTGGAATGTGTTTTTGTGCTTTTCCTGAACAAGGGAATTCAGCGGGTAAATTACAGTCATTTACTGGGAGTGTAATTTACTGAGAGCCTTTAGGCAAATGCGGGAGAAAGGACAGCGGCAGAACGGAAAAACAGCATAAAAACTGTTTTGTGTATTTTTTCCCTTTTCTCATTAAGTATTTATTACATAAGAGTTTTATGAATTCATGGATAGTCCTACAATTAAGACAGATAACCTTTACTCATTTTCAGCACTGATAGTTCAGGTATCTGAAACATTGATTGCCATGTGAAAATTACAACCTGAACTACATTTCTGAAATTCTTCTTGCTTATTTTGCATTTAAATCTGTGTTGGTCTTAGTAAAGAGTATTAAGATAGTTACTGCTCTACGGAATGATTATGGATTTCACTAATTTAGATTTTCACTATACAAGCAGTTCGAATTTTGTTAGTGGGCAAGTTAGTGAAAAGGCTTTTCATACTTTTGTCACATATTATGGGTGAGTCTTATTTTAAAAAGAAAAAGACCCAGACCATTTTGGTTGTAAGCACAGTTTTAAACCAACACAAGATTACCCTACCATTTTATTAAAGGTTAATAACAGAGAAATCTTAAGAAATTGTCAACTAATTCTTTATAACATAAATATATAAACATTTATGGTAATTCTTATAAACAGCTCTGACCAATTCCTTTCATGAAAAGCTGTGTGTTCTGTAGTAATTGCTAAGCAAACAGAAAGCTGTGTTGCAAAGTGGTTTTGTATAGCATATTGTAATTTGACACTTAAGTTGTGCCCTGTATTACCCTGTGTCATAATTGATGGCTAAAGAAAAGCATACACGCTATGCTAATCATTTGTTAGAATAGCTTGTTAAATTGTGGTTGCCAATTTTAAATAAACTATGGAATGCTTGTCTGTATTTTAAGGTTTTATAGCCTACAGTTTTAAACAGTCATTTTAAAGCTGTTTTTAAACTTCGTTGCCTATGTACAATTATGCCTTTGCACACAAGGTCAGCATGTTCACCAATTTAATAGCGCACTATCAAGAACAAAGTCAGTGAGCTGTAGGTTTCACACCAGTATCACAAGGGACTTTTCTGTTTATAGTTCTTTTTTGTACTGATCCTAAATTTGATGTCCTTTTAAGAACATATTGAAATTGATATTTTAATAATATATTTTAAGTTCTTAAAAGTGTAAGTTCCAGAATTAGAAGGTTAAATCAGTTCTGTAAAGGTGAATTTATTTTATAATTTACCAAGCAAAGAGACTAAAATGTAAAGCAGCATTTTTTACTACAGAACTTAATAACTGCAGAATGCCAATAAGAATTTCAGTGGAATCAAATGAGATTTGGGAGATTACTGTCTATAATCACTTTGTAAGTTCTCATTTTTAAAATGCAGGAGCTTTTACTTAAATATGTTGTCAGTTATATCATGTAAAGAGGGAATAACCTAAACTTGGTGAGAATGTGGACTTAAAATTGAGAGTAATGGGCTTCTAGCACCTCTAGTAAAAACTGAAGCATGATTAAGGAATATGTGCATTTCTACATAAAAGAAATGTTACTTCTGTGAAGAAAAAATGATTTAACGTTCAGAGAAGGGCTATTCATTTTTAAGAGATTAAAAATGACATGAATATAATACCTTAAATTTGTAATAATGATCTGACGGTCTGCTTCCTGACTAAAGTAACCCTTTTGATATGGCATGTTCATTTTGATCTCTTCTGTCGTGTAGTGTATTGAATGGATAAAGGTTTTCAGTTTGTACATATACTTAATTATAAACCAGTAAAGACATGCAGACAGATTTAGTTCTGTCATTTAATAGACAAATCTTGAGTAAGGTTATTCTGTGGCCTACAATTGACCCCTTTGTGTGCAGAAATTCCTCAAGTATGCTCATGATTAAGTCACTGTTGGTTATGAGAGAGGGGGGGTGGCACATGCTTTTCCAGGAACACTCAGTTGATGGCATTATTTGAGAGGTGTAAGATTTGATATTTGATTTTTGTTGTTGTTCCTCAACAACACCTAACACATTTTAGAATTGAATTTTGCAACATAGTCTTTTTTCTTGTTGAAGAAATTTTGTCTCTACTTCATTTCCTCCCCTAAGTTGTGCAAAAACAAAATATTTTGGTAAATTTTGGATTTGATCACTTATCATTACAAAACATTTAGAGCCTTAATGCCAACTGATTATTAATTATTATTAATTTGTTTATAAATTTTTAATACCTTGGGTCTTTAAGTCGAAATGAATTCAACTAAGTGGATGTACACATTTAGGATGTAAAATTCTTATTTAAATTTTTAAATCATTTTTAAGAGAAGCCAATTTACTAGTCTACAGAATATAGCAGGATTCTAATTTAGGTCAGGCTGTGTGCAGTCACTTTATCAGCAACTTTGGAAGAGAGGATGAATTCAATATAATTATGGACGATTACGAACGTCAAAACATTTAAAAAGATTTACGTTTTCTGGTGTAAAACGTGCTTTGCAAGTGTTTAGTTTTACTTTGAAGTATTTTCTCCCATGGCAATTATGGAAAGAAAAAGTCAATGGTCATATATTACAATTAAATTTTCTTAACATAGTTTGATTGGAAGTGTAATAATAGTAATATAAATCGGGCACATTTTTTTACTTTCACCTTATCGAAGGGCTCTTTGGCATCCCAAGGGACATCTGCCTTAATTTCAGTTAAGTGTAGGGTCGCCTACGATTACCGTGTGGTTTCTCAGAATAACTCACCGACTGGTGGTCCAGGCTGTGAGTTTCGAAGGGCGTCTGTCTGCACGCGAGTGAAGTACGTGCAAGTTTGCATACGCACGGGCTGAGCTATGCACACACACAACTTCACCCCTTTCCTCAAGTCCTGAGTTTTGCATCAAGATATGTTCCTAAAGATTCTAGAGAGATAAATAAAAGATGTGTGGGAGCTCACTATAAGGCTGAATTTTCTTTTCTCTGTAGTTTTTGTTCTCCATCACCTTGATGAAACGATCTTAAAGCCGCTCCCCTTTCCGTGGCTTTCCGAATGAGTCCCTGACAGACTGATTTTCCATCCCCGTTGTGATGCTGCTTGCTGTAGTTAATATTCCTGTGTAAGTGTCGCACAAAAGTAAACCCAAAGAACCTTCACGGGACTAGAAGGCTGCTTCTTTTACATTAATTATGCAGCTAGGGCTGTGAGAATTCGCTGTCAGCCAGAGGGGCGGGGACGCGCCGCGGCGGGAAGCGGGGCCCAGGCGCCAGGCCTCCAGGCATGGCCGCTGGAGGGGGAGCCCGGATCGCCCGTTGGTCTGTGGGCTCTGCTCCTCGCGGCTGAGAACAATGGGCGCGCCTCTCGCCCGCCAGCTCAGTATGACGCGCCGCCTGAACAGCCGGCCGGCGGTGGCCTAAGGGGCTTGTCCTGTGCTTGCAGCCGAACTGGTGCCCTCGGGTTAGTACCACCTGGAAGCCAGACCTTCCAAGAAGTCCGAAAGTTTAGTACGTTTCTAGTCCAAAGTAGGTACGTAATTTGAGAAATGTGGACCTTATAGGCTCGATTGACCTGATTTCAAGTATCTGGGCTGCTGCCGACTGGGCTATCAGTGAAGGCCTGCATAATCACCATGTGAACATTTTAGACTGAGGCAGGATAGAATAGGATAACAAGATGATTAGGAAAAATTTCCATACCAGTCACAAAGGAAGGGCACGCTTTTGAAAATGGTGGTTAAGAAATAACTCTAAACCCTCACCGTAAATATGAAACATCTTCTGGGAGATTTCCCATCATAATTGGCTCTGAAGCATCCTAATTTAATGGCCGTGTTTTTTCAGTGGGAGGCAGAATGCCATAGGGAATTCCACAGGGAATTTAATTGTACAAACATTTGTTGAATACCTACTATGTTCTAGGCGATGGGAAATTTTTACCCCATTCTTATTAAAAAAAATTAAGAGTATTGCTCTTTCCAGGATTTAAATAAGGAAAACCATAGGAAAATTGCTTTTCTTCTCACTATTAGCCCACCTTTTCCCTCCACTTGGCTCTAATCAGAAAATATTGGGAATGGGGGGTGGGGGTGAGGGAGTGAATGTGCTTTATTCTTTCTGTACTTTTGAAGAATTACCAGCAAAGATTATTATGTAGTATTACTACAGTGTAGTTTATACATCTAATTGTGTGGACTTAGAATTGTACGGTAGTCATTCCTTGCATAGAGCAACAGAACACTGAGATTTGGAAAGATTATTAAAATGATCATTTAAAATGTTTGCCCTCTTTTTACAAATTGGAAAACAATACCATGTTCACATTTCATACTTTCCTTTAAAATAAAGGATTGCGTGTGCCCTAGTTCATGAGGAAGTCCTGTCACATTCAGCTAGGAGCAGTCACACTGAAAATTTTTCTGAAAAGAATTAGACCATCCTTTCAAGGCCATGTGTAGGTGCCAGCCATGACTACATTAGGTCTATCCAGCTAAAGTCCTAATTTTTGAAGAAACTAATCTAGTATCTTTATCTTTTCTTCTTTCTCTTGTTTTCTTTTCTCTCTCTTTCCTTCTTTCCAGTAAATAAAATGTATTGCTTAAAAAATGTTTAATACTCTGCTTACATTTGTACTATGCATTTGTTACAAAAATAAACTGTTTTCAAAAGCAAGTGTCATTTGCTTCCTTGACCTATAAGGAAAATGTTACGTATTTTTGAAGTCACTTTTAATTACTTGAAACATGCTATTGTGGGTGACTTTTTCTCTTCTCAAGTGGAAATAAAAATGCAGCTTCCTAAAATGAATATCAGATAATTTGGAATTGCCAATATCTGATCATATTTGGCTTAAAAAAATGGCAATTTCATATGGCTCATTTGAGTAAGTAGAAAATATTGGTAACATGTAAGTGAAATTTAAAAAACAGAGAAGAAAGTATTTTATGCTTACAACTGTAGTGCAAACATGTTTATATTACAAAAAATTGCAATTTGGAGTTACATAAATAGAATAAACTGTTCACGAAGTACATTTTCCCCCATTAAATTGCTTGAATTCACAATGGAACAAGAATTTAAAGGTATTTTTTCTTTTATGTCTCAGAAAAAAAATTCTTTTTACTTAAAAATAACAAAATTAAACACACATACAAAACTTAGTGATCCATGAGCCCTTGGAATTTTAAGTGTATATCTATGTATCATTATTTGTATATTTCAGAATAAGTAGAGCCATGCAGAATTTTGTACTTTAACTGTTTCTGTTATTTAAGAGTACTACTATGACATACATTTCCTTTCTAATTTTACCTAAATCTATTCTATTGAAAACTTCCAAAATGAGCCCCACCAGTCCAATCAACATTTTAATTGGAACAGTATTTATAAGTATAGCTCATCTTTTTTTTTTTTTAAACCCACTCAGAACAGTTTCTATCATAAAATCATTTTCCTAATGGTTTGCTTTCAAGGCTTTTATCTCTGAGATAAAATTTCCACAAATAAGCTAATTTTTAAAAAACTGAATGCAAAAGTATTAAATTATAAATATACTTACTTTAAAATATTTGAATAAAAAATTCATAAAAATCATATTCTTACGTGTTATCATTAGCTTTGACATCATTGTTTGGTACCGGATTATAGTGATATGAACCTTATAATACTATTTCAGATTTTTATCCACTAAATAAAATCCTGCAGTGTGTTTTATTACAAAGTAGGTGGCCTGAAGGAAAAATATATATATTCTTTCCTTTTAGTATAAAATATGCATTTGGGCTTCTCATTTCATCCCCAATCTGTGTTATTCCTTAAAAATGCAGAACTGCCTGAAGTCCTCTTTAATATTTAATTCAACAACTTTTTAATCTGTCATTATGCTGTGATGAAGTAAGCATCAAGTGTCGCTGAAAAAGATTAAATTATACTTGGAAATAGGAATTGAAATGATTTAGGGTTGGAGGCTGAATATTTGCTTTGCACAAGTAATAATAATAGTAGCTTGGGTGAAGAAGGGCTTTGGTTTGGCTTTAATGTCTTTGCCTTGCTGAGCTCCCCTGTGGCTCCCCCTGATTTACGCTGGCATTACTGAGCTTTATTTTATTTAAATGGAGGTAGAAAGTGGAAATTACTACACTACAATACATTAATTACTTTGTACTATTTCTTTGTACTGATTGCCTTTTTTTTTTTTTTTTTTTGGTAAACATCATAAACAATGATGCAGCCTACCCAATAGATAGCTGTAAACAGCCCTGTAGTTCTTGTTAACAAGTTTATCCCAGAAAGGAAAGGAAAAGCAGTAATAATTAATATCCATCTAAGGTATAAAAGATAGCAAGATGCAAAGGAACATTTAAGCTTTCTCCTTTTTAGGGGATTACATCTTACAAAAGAGTAAGTTGTGACAATATATGTTAATATTTTAACCACTGCTTTTAACTTCTTGCTTTTAAAATCTTGACTTTAATCTGTGGACTATTTTGCACTTGGGACAAAGGCATAAACTTTTAGACCTCTTAGTGACTCGTGTTGTTCAACAAGTGATGAGTAAAGACTTAACTTCTTTTGAGTACTTGATCTCTGCAGACCTTCAGATCTTCTGTTACAGGAAATTTTGTCTGGTGGTCTCTGGTTGCCTATGATTATTTTTAACCTTGTTCTATAGCTCTGACTACAGGAGGCCAAAGCAATCAGTCAATTTAGTGGAGAAAAATAGTTGAGAAATTATTTGACCATGTACACAGAACCAGCCCCATGTGGTTGTTTAAAAGAACACTGTACTTCATTTTTACTATAATGCACGTGTGTTGGTGGCTTATATGTGTATTCTGGCTCTGTCTGTAATGAATGTCTTCAAAACATACCTTCATTTGTCATGATTTGGCATGATTATGGTCCTTTTCAAAATATGCCAGAAAATAGACTGAAACCTTGATGTGCAGCACACCTGTTGGATATTATTAGAGCTGTATTCACTTCCAGGAATCCAATATGTCTGTATTTCCCTACCATAATGGCCTATCATAGAACAATAATAAACAGAAAGGGCCTCCTCCTCACTTTATTGAAGCATTTCTTTCTAAATGAGGATGTACTTAATGTAGTAGTTCTCAGAATTTAAAAAAATAAGGCTGACAAAATGTTTTTAAGCTCACAAAGTTTTTGTTACTGTTTTCTTATTTTGCCATGGCTAACACTTGAACTAAGCATAAAACACTTGAATAAAGTATAAAATGCTTGTTTCAAATGATATATTCATTTTTTATAGAAACTATTTCTAGTTGGCAGCTTGAGTTAATTTTATTCCTTGCTAATTGGATTCCCTGGATATTTAGCTCCCCACACTCATTTATAAGATTGACTTTATCAGTGGATACCCAAGGTGTAGAGGATAGGACAACTGTGTGGTTATAATTCCACCACTTTCATTTGTTATCATTAGATATTTGAAAATAAGGTTCTGTTGCTTTTGATAGAAAATTACTGCTTATAGTGCATAAATATAAATTTAGATGATTGAGCCCACAAGTTATTTACTATTTGGTGATTTTATCTAGGATACCCTTTAAAAATAAGTCATTTTTTTTTTTCAAACAATTGGTCAATATTTGCCCACATAATGTTACCCCTATTAAGTCAGGCTTTTGTCAACATGTGCCTTTTTTGCTTCAGCACAAAACTAGTTGCCTCCCCGAAACCCAGTGCACTTGTAGGGTAAAGTAAATGCATGTCTTTGTAGAAGAATAAATAAAAAGAGCAACCTGAGTCAATAAGCAGGTTCAATTCATGCCTACAGCCATGGCGGACAGCTCATTTTGTAGATGTGGGTGTTTTGTTTACATTTATAATGCAGCTTTATTTAATGCTGACAGATATAGCTTGTGGCAAATGATAGTCAGAATGTATGAGCAGTCATAATGCTTCTGTCTTCTTATAGTGTGCTGCTGAAAATAAGCAGTTCACCTCTGTTTTTATTGAGGAAAGGATATGAGACAGCTATAGCTTCGTGAGGCTATTTATTGAGTTGTTTTACTAGCTGTGAACATGCCGCTTTATAGCAGTTGTGAAAATGGACTTTGCTAGTGTGTGGGAAAGGAAATAACATTGCAGTATACAAGGGTAGTAAAAAATCTCTATAAATAATTTTTCTGACTGAGGAATATTCTCATTTAAATAGGCAGATTGGGTTGTGATTTGGGGCGGGTGTCATTTCCCCCCGAAAGTCACTGGATTAGAATTAATCATATGATTTGGAGAATTCTGATTCTCTAAAATTTAATTGGATTACAATTTAAGAAAAGTTTGTGGTTACATATCCACCTAGATTTAATAAAGCACTGTGAACTTTGGGGCTTAAGGATCTTTAATAATTGGCTTTGGGGTAAGTCAGGCCTGTAAACTATTTGTATATTTATTATTTCAGAGTGCACACACGATACAGAGAAATCTATTTTCATATACTGTTTCTAGAGTAATAGAGAATTCAGATGTATAAGCAACACATGATGTAAAACTTTAAAAGTACTTGAATTTGACTCTAAGAATTTATTATTCAAAGCAACTAAGGAAAAGTGACAAACCGCAGAATTTGAATTTGTATTATTTCTTTCAATCCTTGGAAATTATAGACACTCACTACACATGGAGCTTTTAACGCTACAGCAAACCATTTTGGTTTTTACACTAGTTTCCTTTTTCCATTAAATCTGCCAGGTCTACTAAAGTATTTTTTTCTTTTTTGATGTGCACTTATTTATTGGCTACCATAATTGTGATGGATATAATACTTTTTATTCTTAAACATAAAAAAAGAACATTAGAAAGGTACATATTTGAAATATTTATTACTTTTCTATTTTTATTCAAATGTTCATCATGTAGCAGTGAGAAAGTATACAAATAATATTTTCATGCATGCAAAATAATTTCTAAAGCAGTGTGATTCTCAGCAGGTGTTTCTTCCATGTCTGTGCTCAAATTCCTAGGGACTACTGAATATTAAATTGAAATAACCTTCTCTTGATATTGTGCAGCCAAAGTTCAGTTTAATTCTCAGATAAGGGTTTTTTGGACACACATCTTTTCGTCTCATGTAAATAAAAATCAGACTACTAGATTTTAGTACTTAACAAAGTAAATCAAAATTCTATAAAGTAATCACTTCTCTCATTTCCTTAGTGCTTTTATTAAGGCATTTCTGTTAACCACTAAATATATGGTGCATAGGCATGTTGTAAAAATGTTCTTATTTCCTTCTTCACTGCTTGATGAAATGGATTAATCTCTCAATTGAGCTATTTCCTTAATTCACCACCTGTTTTCAAATCCCCAGTAACCGATAAGGTAAGCAGAGAGACTCCTCTGTGTTTGCCTTATCTACCTATTTCACATAGAGCAAAATCTAAAATAAAAATTAAGACAACAATCTTCCTTTTTTTTTTTTAAGGAAAGTTTTCGCACACTACTAAAAAGCTGCGATTTAAATTATCATTCAGCAACTCAATTATGTAGCCTACCTGACATCCTCTCCATGGAAATTTCCAACTCAAAATTGCATACCTGTTTATAAAGTATATTTATTACATTTTTAAAACTGTCCATTTCCTTTCCAGCATATTGTGGTAATATGATGAAAATATAACTAATGCAAATTTTTATTTTTTACTTAGAAACAAAAGAATTGATTTCATGTTTGTAAAAGTAATTGTGTGCTTGGCTATTAG
The DNA here is from genome assembly GCA_004027955.1 of Chaetophractus vellerosus. NCBI lineage: Eukaryota > Metazoa > Chordata > Mammalia > Cingulata > Chlamyphoridae > Chaetophractus > Chaetophractus vellerosus. Next base: position 8,890 of record PVKH010007287.1, on the reverse strand, counting down.
GGTTAGAATGTCTCAACTCTATATAAGTAATCATTTATTGTTTAAATACAGGAGAGGCTGTAACAAAATGCTGTCAAGAGCCATCACACTCATTAACCTACAAGCTAATTAGCCTCCTCCTGCCTGATTGCTGACAAGTTCTTCAATCTGAACCCATTGCTGTTGTGTCAGCAGAGAAGCACAGAGTGAGGTAGAGGAGGTCTCCATTAGCTGTTTGTGAACAAAATCTCTGCACTAAAGGTTTGTTTTTTTTTACACTCTAACAAATGTTAGAGCATTCATATCCCCAGCTATAATTAAATTGGCAACTCTTAATTACTGTAATTAGTATATTAACTGTTTCCTTTCCTGTTCAGCTATGATTGATGTCTAGAAATTACATGTAATTTAATGTGATTTTAAAAACTTAATCGTTTAAAAGGTTACAATAGTTAAATGTATATCTAAATGCTATTGAATATTTGAAATAATATGCGTAATAAATCACTTAAATGCGGTGTCTTGTTAAACCAGTACATGTGGGCTTTATAGTCACATGCCCTTTTTTTCTGTGCAAGCATGACATTCGGTCCTCATTAGATTATTTTTTCCTCTGGTCAACTAACATTTCTTAATCAGGTTGCAAACTAGCATTGGAATATTAGAACATTTTGCAAATGCATCTTAAAATATGAATTCATTAATTTGGGGAAGATGAATTCACTTAGAATAACTTCTTGAGGGCAAAAAACACTCAAAAGCTACTTTGCTTGTTATACAATCCATTCAAACTCAAGACTTTATTTACCATAGGATTGGGAAATGGTCTAAGTATGAACTAATAAAGCCTTTTCTGAAATCTCAGAATTGTCACTATTACCTCTTCCTGGCAAATGTTACTTTAAATTTTGGTTTAAAATATTGGAATCATCTTCAAAAAATTAGATACTAAACTATTCTAAAATGTATCCACATGTCTGAAAAGCTACATATCGAAATATATTATACTTCTAGTTTGTATAGGGAAAAGCTGCTATTTGAGGATATCTGATTTTAAAATACTGGATTGCAGTAAGAAACATACCATCAAAGTGTGAGAACTTTCCATACTCTGTATTGGACATGGTCACAATTATCATTTGTATAGCAGCTTGTAAATATATTAAACTACAGGAATATATATTTACTATTAGCCAGTTTTAATTAAACCCAAATTAAGGATCTGATATTTTAAATAAAATTTATTTCACTTGGTTGCTCTTATAATAATTAAGATATTAATGTGACATTTCAATTATCATTAGCTTACAGATGGCAACCATTCTTCGAAGGTTTACCCAACTCACAGCAAAATACATCATTATTTAATGGCCTTTGCCTTTTAAATACAGTGGCCTAGAAATAAGAATTCTAACTTGAGCCTTAAGTCGACTGTAAATAAGTATGATAGAATAGAAATTTTATGAATTACCATCTTACATTATGGTTCCTTGGACCTGTGGTCTCTTAGCTGGGAAAGCCAGATCCTGAGGCAGTGTTTTTACAGTTTGGAATAAAATTTTCAATTAGTAGTTACTCTTCTCTTCTCAGCACCATCCCCACCTCTACCCCCACTTCCACAGCCTGATTCTAAGAGAAGAGCAAACTTCTCCCCCAGAAATTTACATAATCTCTCTCTTTTTTTTTAAAGATTTTTTTTTTTTTTAATTTTGTTATACATTCCCCCCTTCTGCTTGTTCTTGCTGTGCTCATTTTTCTTTGCGTTCCTCTGTGTCTGCTTGTCTCCCCCGCTGGGGCGACCCGCTGAGTCAACTCACCGGTACGGTGGCCCACTTGCTCACGGGGGCTCGCCTTTTCCCGTGGGGGCTTGCCTTTGCCCGCTGTGGCATGCCCCGCCCACATTGGCTTGCCTTCTCGAGGCGGTCTGCCCATTCGAGGAGGCCCTGGGGACCGAACCCGGGGCCTCGCATGTGGTAAACTGGCGCCCTACCAACTGGGCTATAGCCGGCCCCCCACAATCTCTTTTAGAATGTTATGTAACTTAAGTTTCAGGGAATTTAGTATAATAATAATTCAAATTTGTTTTAGAAAGTAAATATAATGAGTTTATGGGCTTTTTGAATTTTAGGGCCCATTACAGAATCATTGGTCATTTATTATAATTAGTAATTATAATATTAGTCTTTAATAATATCAGTGAGTCCTGAATTTGTTGAGGGAAGGGAATCTGTGGAACATCTAGCTCAGTTCCCTCATTGTATAGATAAAGGAAGTGAGACTCAGGGGAGACACAATGTGCCTAAGGCCATATAATCAAATACTAGAGCAGATATCATGTGATGATCCAGAGCCTTGATCCACTAGTCTGGTGCTCTAAATTTCATAAATTTAAGTTGTAATGGATTGATTTAATACTTTTAAAAAAATATCTATCATTATTTGTGTTATAGTAATTTTATATTGATTGTAAAAGTTGATTAAATATGTTAATACAACTTTTTTATGAGTACAACTTTATTGTTTAAACTGGATGACCAAATTCAACAGATAAAGCACCTTTTTAAAGAACACATGAGTAATAAAATAGAAATGGGTGAATTTGGACCTCATTGGTCTGCAAAAAAACACCAAACAAACCCAGTTTTATATCAAGAGATTTTTTTTTTTCTCCAATAGGTTATTTAATCAAAGAAAAGTCTTATGTTGTTGAAAGGAATGTTGCTAAAGTGCTGGTTTCAAAAAGTGCTTCTAAAGAAGCTAAATTGCTTTCCAAAAAACTTTTGAGAATTTGTAGATGATAGCCCCTTAAGTCATATGTCTATTTTATTTTTCCCTTTATTGTGCACTTCACATTCTTTAGATGGCGCGTGTGTGTGTTGTCATTGTTGGAGGGTACATAGAGAAGAGAGGAATAGGGCACAAATCCTAAAGCTTCAAAATATATTTGATAGTGTCTTAATGATTTTTGGTTAGCCTGGGGTGATTTAATTATGCCAGTTGCCAGAGTGTAATACTTGCCTCTCTACTCTGCAGTTCCTACAAAGTTAGGATTATAACAAGTACATAGGACACTTCATTTTAAAAAAAAGTAATTTGCCCAAACACTTTGCATGAAAATAAAGTATATGAATTTTGATACATCTTAAAGGACAAATATAATATTTCTCTATTAAATGTATCTATATATGTGCTTGTCTAGAAGTAATTGAGTATTGGGGGCATTTTCTTCTGTAAACGATGGTGATATTGCTTTGGCAACTCTGTATATGTAACTGTTAAAGAGTAAAGCCCAAAAATGCATTTTCTTTATATTAGTTTTCATTTATAATCCAGAATAATTCCAAATGTTTATAGTAATGTGAGATAACCCAAGGCAAATTTAATTTTAGATTGGGCTTTTGCTTAATGTATTATTCATGGTATTATATCATCAGTTAAGCATATCTCTGACAATAAACTTAAAACTTAACTTTAATAGTACTATCCACCCTAACTTGGGTGGGTCTGGTAATGACCTGACATGATTTATTTTGCTTCCTTATTATAGATAATTTTAAAATAATGGTGGATCAGAGTTATTTGGTATGCTTTTCTCATCTACCTCCCATCTCTCTCTTTTTTTTTTTTTTTGTAACACTTCACCAGTTTTGCTACATGACCTGGTTTTGCTTTTTTTTTTTTTTTTCCTCTGTTCATCTAATTAGTGTATTCTAAAAAGACCTAGACCACTTATTGTACAAAGATGTAGCCTGTGGGTATTTAATAAGGAGCTTTCAGTGATACATTTGCATCTTTTGCTTGGGGTTTGAATAGTGAATTACCTTTAAGATCATTAGAAGCATTGCTGTATTGTTAAAATCAGGGCACAGTATTCTAATGACAGTTTAAAACTCCAGGCTTCCTATATAAACCAGGCAAACCCAGCATAATTGTATGTAGTGCAGATGACGCCAGGATAAACTGCTGACTATTCAGCTCATCCATGGTGTAGCTTCTATAGGCAGGTAGCTTTGCACCCAAACAAACCACATAGAGATGTAGTGAAAGCAAATGAGTCTTACCCCACTTATATATGCACAAGTGTACATATTATTTATATCATAATACTAATTTCCTAATATGACATGATTACCTTTAACAAAGACACATCCACCCAGCAATGTGCAGAATGTGCAAGGTATTTTATCAGATAACTGATCATTTTTTATCTGATCATTTTATATCTGAGACCCAAAAAAGCTTAAAAGCATAGAATTTTGCTTTCAGGTTCTTCCCATAGGCCAAGAACTAAATAGGGACAACCTTTGTTACTGTTTCTGATATCAAATTGGTATGCATATATATCTTTTATCTTCTACCACTTATGATTCTGTGGTAAATGTATAGGTAACAAGAGTGACTTAAAGAGAAAGATAGTGATAAATTTCATGTTTTAAAGTAAATGCTTTTTACTTAGAGGTCATTTCTATATTTATTATCTGACATTTAACAGTGTATCTGAGGTTTTTATAGTCTGTATGCAAAACTAGATGAATATAGATGATTTTGTAGTACAGTGCTGTACATACTGGGGGTATATTTAATAAAATTTTGTTGAATAAAAGAGTGAATGAATGAAGGATTGAGCTGAAAAGAAGGAAAGGGAAGGAAAAGAACATGTGCCTGGTACATAGTCAGTACCCAGAAGTTTAGCTGAACCAACTAACCAATTGTATGCTTTCTAGAGGGTCTCATTTCCTGTAACTGTTTCAAAGAATATCATAAAAAAATAACAGGGCAGTAATTAATTTGAGCCTACCTAGTAGTCTGTAATGTGTTTATTTTGCTTTTCTCAACCATTTGCACTCTTTTCTTGTCAGCTTTCTACTTAAAATTTTCCATATCAACTGTGAAAATTGGCTACCTGATCTGGCAGGACCCTTGTTTAAACCTTGACACTAGATGTCTTTTCTTTGCCCTTCTTTTAATTGCATCACCTTACATGTTAGAGAAACCCAAATCTTCTGTTTCTTGAAGAAGCTGTTTTATCTATCTTTAACAATAAGTGTCTGATTATTACTTATATGGAAGGAGGCTAACCTATACAGGTGAAAAGTGACCTTGTTCAATTAGCCCCACTAATTAGTATTAAACAAATCTATACATACTTGTGATTCAATATATGGCTCTTCAAGCTTGTTGGCCAAATAGTTGAAATCTCAAGAGACCAGTCATAACAAAAAGCAAAACAGATATTTATGCAACGATGTTTACTGCAAACACCTAAATTGAAAAATAAAATCAGAGTAAAGTTTTAGTTAAAACTGGATCTAGCTTGCATGCATATTTGGAAACATTACATAAAATTTAACATACTTATGATCAGAGTATTGACCAGTGATAATTCTATTAAGTAGTTTTACAGGATTTTCTCTTCCAAGAAGAATTTGTTGTACTTGCATTATTGTTTCCTTTGGGATCCTAGACAATGACTCTGTAGTCTGATTCATTAATATTGGCTGTCTTCAGCAGAGAGTATCCAGATTTGATCTGCCAAGTATTAAATTTTTAATGTATTACTAGTTCTTTCACAGACTAGCACTTGTCTTTGTTCTTTGTATTTTTGTAGCAGTACAGCTTGAATCAGATGCAAATCTAATTTGTACCATCACTAAGTATGCCTCGTTTAAAACACACACAACACACACACACAACTATTAGTATGTTTATTGATGAGAATATTTCTTTTTGAATATTTGAAAGTATGCATTTCCAAATTTACTTTGAAAAGTGCCAGGGGGTGCTATGTGCTATGTACAATAAGTTAATTATTATGCTATTAGCATTGATGATGTTGAATGTGTATTAGTTAATGTGTTAATGACGTGTTAATTACTGTACATGTTGTGAAGACTCTTCAGGCTTGTTCTATGATGCAACATGTCAAATTGAACCAGACCAAGTAATCTGCAAAGCAGACTGTAACTCTTAAAAATAACACTTGTAAACATAAATTATGAATTAAATTATGCTTTTTATTATCCTTTTTCTTTCTGGTAGAATGAATAAGTAATTCTTCTGTTATCTGCACCTGTTAGAACCTAATACTGTCAGACTATGTTTTCCCCAAGAGGATTGGAAGAGATTTGTTATGCAATAATTTCCACTTTGTTTACACTCTGGCATTTAGTGTATATTTCATATAGATTAATGTGTTTTGCTACCAGAAATATCCTTCCTTTTTTTGCTTACTAGATTAATTAAAAATGAAAGACATTGAATCTTTGTGCAAGCAGGTGAAAAGTGACCTTGTTCAATTAGCCCCACTAGTTAGTATTAAACAAATCTATACATACTTGTGATTCAATATATGGCTCTTCAAGCTTGTTGGCCAAATAGTTGAAATCTCAAGAGACCAGTCATAACAAAAAGCAAAACAAAAAACCCACATAGAACCCGATGATAATTTCAAGGCATTTAAACAGAGGCCAGAATTTGCTGCCACTTAAGAACGTGGAATAATACATTTGTGTGAGTGTGTTTATGTATATGCAGCGTAACACTGAAACTGTTAAATCTTTGACCTTTTCAACTTTCGATTTAATGGTTGCTCACTTTTTCCTAATTATAACATTTTTTGGAAAATATATTTGGTGGTAATCTTGAAGAGACTCTTGGAGAAATATAAAATTGTAAAATTCAATGTTATTCATACAGTATATCTTTTTATCTTATTTTTATCTTTGTCTTATTTTATCTTCAAAGTTATTGTTTAATTAATTAACAAAAACATTAGAAAAGAATGAGCATTCACAAAAGAACTAAAGGTATCATAGTGAGAATGTTTTTTGAAATACTCAGAACCAACTCTTTAAAATAAAATAAAAATAAAAATCAGAGAGTTTCTCTTAGGCAGTTACTTTGCCTTTTAGATTTTGTTAGCTTAATGTGTACAAGAGGTGGTGAAGTGGTCAGGCTTTAAAGCCAGCCCCTCCACGTTCAAATCCTGGTTCTTCTACCTTTTCGCTGTGTGACCTTGGGCATGGTATTTAACCACGCTGTGCCTTAGTTTCATGGTAATTATTGAAGTGGACATGATGACAGTATCCACTTTTTATGGTTGTTGAATTGATTAAATGAGTTAATACATGTAAAGCACTTTGAGCAATATCTGGCAGCAGAAAGCACTAATGAATGTGAGCTTATTATTAATCTACCTTTAATATTATGTTGAAAATTATTTGGAAGCATTTAATTTCCACAAGCCCTTTGAATTCCCTTTGTAAGTTTTTGTTTTCAGTCATTATCCTTTAGAACCTCAATGCAGAAAAATATCTTATTTTTAATGATGATTTTATTACTCCAGTGTTGTTTATGCCCACCTGAACTTGTCCAAGGTTTTTTTGTTCATCTAACCTTGCTTGATTTCTTGTAGTACAGGTCTTGTTAGAGAGTTGTATTGGCATGAAAGGATATGGTGACCAGGACTTTGGATTTCCTTGCAAATATTTGTGTGTCTCTTGTTTACAGCCCTGATGTCCACTTGTAATACCCATGCAAAAGGGATTCTAATAAATCTTGTGTTGAGCATTATACATTGTTTGTTTTAGCTGCCTTCCACTTCATGCTTCCTCCTTTAAGAGCCAACCATTACGAAAGGTTAGATTCACAGTTAGCAGGCTTTAGCTCTCCCTTTTGAATCAGTGAGGTTGCCGTTTTATTGCTCTCAGACTTACACTTCAGTGATGAGAGTAAACTAGCATCAGATTAAAGGTCAGCAAATCCCATCAAAGAGAGGAATATTAGGGGCAGAGATAGTTGGAGAGGCAGCACACCACTGGGTATTGACAGGGTGATTCCAGGGTATCAGTCAGCAGAATTATAGCTGCCCAGAGAGTCAGTACAGCTTTAATGAGCCTGTGTGAAGAGGAAGAGGGTGGATTTATGTAGTTCCTCATAATTTTCTGTAGAGACTGTTATTGCAGACATTCTGTGGAGTGTTCTGGTCTTTCATTTAATTCAAAGGTCCTGGAGCTTATCCATCCTCTAAATTCCTTTTTGTTAGCCCAAATCAAAGTTGACATTTCCATGGTTTACCACCTAAAACACCCAGTTCAAAATCAGGTTTCTTTAGGCAATTTTGAAATCTGTGTATTGTTAATATAAATCTACAATAATATTTATATTAATGCATACATATTTCCTGTACAGAGAACTGGGTTGAATAATGAACTTTTTTCCCCCACCACTAGGCAACAGGGGAATATGTACATTTACACATTGCCCTCTAAGTAACTGGGGGGGGGGGTGGAGTTGGGGGGAGAAAACCTGATTGTAATTATGTTATAGTGCTTTTCAAAGGGATCTTAACATTCATTCTCCTTAAATTGACTTTCCTAATTAATTGTTTGTATGCCTGATTTTGTTTGCCCCTATCTCACCCTTTATGGCCCCAAAATCCTAATTGAAAATTTCTTTTTTATTCAGGAGGGAAAATGTTTTTAACTGTTTTAATGAGCAATATGTCATTTAATTGCTCTTATTTTCAGTTCTACCTTAATTTTGATGTGTCTTTGTAGTAAATTTGACTCACATTAATTTCTTATCAGAGGAAAATTAAATCTATATGATTTCAGATCTAATATGCTTTCAGAAGTCAAGTTTTTATGAAAAATGTCTTTGGATATATTTGCTGTGGGTTAGTTGATTAAGGAGTTAGTTGTATAGATATTTTTAAAGTTAGGCTTGTGGGCCCGGCTAGATAGCTCAGTGGATAAAGAGCTCGCTGGGAAACCACATGGGAGGCCCTGGGTTCGGTTCCCGGGGACCTCTCCTAGCGGGCAGACCGCCTTGAGAATGGCAAGCCGCCATGGGCGGGCCGGAGCCGCCGTGGGCAGGGCAAAAAGCTGCCACGGACAGGCAAAAGCCGCCA
>PVKH010007286.1:0-20325 GCA_004027955.1 Chaetophractus vellerosus | reverse complement strand
AAAAAAAAAATAGGAATCAATTACTGCTAAACTTTGGGGAGTTGTAAGGACATCTGAAACGTGAGGCATGTCTTGAAGTAGAGACTCTCTGGGTAGATGTCGTGATGCAGGTAACAGAAGCCAGACTCAGCCGAACCTTTCAAAATTATCCAGAGACTTCCACTGAATCAGATTTTCCTTCTTTCCTAAAAGACCCGAGCAGAGCAGCTGTGTCTCATCCTATGTCCTCCTTTCCTTCTGACTGCGTGGGAAGGATGGAATCCAGCGATACCCTAAACAGATGTTCTCTGTCCTCTTTGTAGACAGCTCCTGCTGGCATCTCCAAGGTGGGAAACGGCCCCGTTCTCCCCATCAGAATCTCGAGGGCTGGCTGAGACGCCAATGACAAAACGAAAGCAGGTTTGCCGGCCCCAGTGCCACGGGCCCATGCTGAGAAGCTGCCGGCATGGTGCAATTTGAAAAGGACAGGCCCTGACTAAATACCTTCCCCACCAGCCTGTCTCAGGGACTAAAATCCCACCGTTAGTACTTCCTGTTTGTCAGGCCCAGCCTTAGTGCTCACCTCTGTAGCATTCTTCAACACCCCCCCCAGCTGGGACCATTAGACCCTTGAATCTCGCTCCGGTGGGCCCTGCCACCACTTCCCAGGACCCGCTGTGACTTGAGGTGGTGCTGGGTTACCCAACTCACAGCCAAAACGATGCTCGGAGCATCAGCACAGCAGAGAAAAAAGGGAGAGGGAATTTTAAGTTTGATTGATTTCTTCAATAAATATTGATGGAGCACTGCTTTGCAGGTCCTGATCTAGGCACTGCAGAAATGGCAATGAATTTTTTTTTACAGTAGTTTTCAGGATGGGAGACAGACAATAAACAAAATAGATACACACCTTATGTAGTGTATTAGAAGGTGATGAAGTGTATTGGGGAAGGGGATAAGGAATGCCAAGTAGGGGGAGTTAGAAATTTTAAGTAGAATGGATAGAAACAACCTTGTTGATGTTTTTTGAAAAAGCGCTGACATGATCATCATGGGAAAGGTATATATTGTTTATATTTTGAATTACGTGGATGAGTGGGTTAGGCGGGACTTTAGAGCCCCCTATCTGGCCCAGCTTCAGTGTGGGCTCAGCGTGGTGACTGCTGTCCCACTCTGCCCTCGCGCCCAGTTCAGATCATTGGTGCCTGCCATCTTCTTTTGCCCACCACCCTCCTCCTCCACCAGCTTTGGGTCTGGTGAAGATCCAGAACCTGTTCTGATAACCTATCTGAATACAGACCTCTCCTTATCCTCCAGTTCTTACAGCTGGGCTTCTGCCATGGGCTGTCTTCTTTAGCTCCTATTCTGATCTATTTAGAAGAAACCTGAGGCTCGGGCTGCGCCATGTTTTTGGTGGTACCCATCCCCAAAGGACTAGAAAACTCTCCAGAGTCAGGTGCAGAGACAGGTACCTTGGGAACCATAGCCAGACCTCCCAGCCCACATTCCTACCTTTCCAGAACATCCACTGGTTGCTGGGACAAGACATCTGCCCCCCTGGTTCTTCAGCTATGGCACTAGAACTTGTCATATCCTTGGAAACCACACTTTGCTCATCAAGGCGCTCTAGCTGGCCTAGATCCCTGGTTTCTTCCTCATACCTCTGGTAGGATCTAATTTGGGGATGCAGGCCCTTCACTCTTACACTGCCTGGAGATACCTGGCATGTCTGCACTGCCATTCATTTCCTTCATCTCTCTCTATATATATAGCTTTATCATTGTTGCCTCTGATTTACATACCATAAAATTTACCTATTTTAAGTGTACACCTCTATGGTGTTTTTTAAAAAGATTTATTTTATTTATTTATTCCCCCCACCCACCCCCGCTGTTTACACTTGCTGTCTGCTTGTCTTCTCTTTAGGAGGCACCAGGAACCAAACCTAGGACCTCCCATGTGGGAGAGAGGCACTCAATTGCTTGAGCCACATCAACAACAAAACACCTGCTTTGCTGTCTCTCTTGCTGTGTTTCCCCTTTGTGTCTCCTTGTTGCATCATCTTGTTGCATCAGTTCACCGTGCCAGCCTGTCGTGCCAGCTCGCCGTCTTGCTCACCTTCTCCAGGAGGCACCGGAACCAAACTTGGGACCTCCCGTGTGGTAGGCAGGAGCTCAATCGCTTGAGCCACATCCACTTCCCTCAATGGTGGTTAGTAAATTTAGAGTTGTACCATGTTAGAACATTTCCATCACCCCAAAAAGATCCCTCATGTCCATTTGCAGTCAATCCCCATTTCCAGTCCCAACCCCAAGCAACCAGTAATCTACTGTAGGTCTCTATAGATTTGCTTTGTCTGGACATAGAATCGTATAAGATGTGGTCTTTTGCATCAACTTCTTGCCCTTAACACTTGGTTTTTGAGGTTCATTCATGTTGTAGCACATATCAAGAGTGTTATTCCATTGCTGAATGGTGTTGTCACCTTTTATTTATCCATTCACCTGATGACGGGCATTTGGATTGTTTGAAGTTCTGAATAATGGTGCTTTATCAACATTCATGTGCAAGTCTCTGCATGGACATGTGTTTTCATATATATATATATTTAATGCATATCCTCTTCAAGTGGGAGCAGAACTGGACAATAATGCTTTGGCTTATGTTTTTGTGAGAACTGAGGAGGTGGAGGGGAGGAGAAATACTGCAGATGTAAAGGTAGAAAAGATTGTCCAGGGAGGAGATAATGGGCAGCAAAGGCAAAGAAGACCCAGCCCACATGTTTTGCTCCCTGCTTTGGATGGAGAGAAAAAGAAACTGGCCTCTGATGGAACGGAGCTCCACACAATCGCTGCATTTGGTGAAAAAGTCGCCAATGGAGATGTTTTCAGATACACGGATGCTCGCTGTGTGTTGATGGCGGATCTGGATGCCACCCTTGAGTTCTCACCTTCCCTCACCTTCCCCATCCAATCACATCTCCCTCCGTGATTTCTCTCAAATTGGCCCATTTCCTCCAGTTCTATGGCCCTCACACTTCCATGACTAGACCACTGGTCTCCTTGTTTGCTCATGGAATCTCTTTTATACCATTCTCTACACACCTCTAGGATAATCTTTATTTGGGTAATCGGACCACAGCGCTCTCCTGAAAAAACTGGCCAAGATCGCCAAGACTCCAGCTGGTGTCTTCAGCTTCATCTCCCACCAGCAACTACCCACAGCCTACTCGCCACTCCTCAATCAATTCCATACTCTAAGTTTCAGCCTTTCTGAAATGCTTTCAGTTTCTTAAAATATCCTGCATTTTCTTTGAGGCTCCTTATCCTGCCTAACTCCTGCCCATTCTGTAGTCTCAGCTTAGACACAACTTCTTTCCAGAACCTCCTTTGCCTCCAGAGTGGAGGACAGGTGCTCCTCCTGAATGCTCCCACAGAAATCATCTTATCTCAGTCATAACATTTATCACATGATATAATTGCCTGTTTGTGTGTCTGTCTTCCCCTCTAGACCAGAAGTTTCCTGAAGAACAAAGCAACCATCTCTTCACTTGTGTCTACTCAGAACCTAGCTTGAGGTCTATTTATGGAATGAATGTCACCAAATGTCAAACAAAAAGCTTTAGGTAGGAAAGCTTAGGACAAAGAATTCCATTTTATGTCTTTATTAATTATGAAACATCATTTACACACACGTTTCTGTGAAGAGTGGAGTTGCCTTCAGCAAAGCAGCTATTTGTGCCAGCTGTGGGATCATGTGGGCTCTGGTTTTACCACTCCAGAGTGGGTGGCCAGTGCAAGTCTGCCTTTATCCATCGGTCCGAAGAGCTGCTTACCTTGCGAGATTATTGGGACAATCCAGCAGGTGAAAGTAGATTGGGGAGTTTTACTTATATAAGTATTTTGTAGTTTGATAGCTCTACTCTCTAAAAACTCTTTGCAATTTTAGAGTTACACACACAAGAATTTAATCACTTGGAAAAAATTATAACAATAATTCCTTGCATTGGTGTTATATTTAGACTCTTCAAAGTACTTTCATGTCCATCATTTCATTTAACCATCATACGCGAGCTAGGAAAGCACAAATTAGCATCTCCATATTATAGTTAGTGAAACTGAGACCCAGAGGTTAGGTGACCTGTCCAAGGTCATACAGCTATTACACTATGCTTCAGGGAAGGGACCCGGGTCTCTGTTTCCTCATTGAGTTCCGCTCTTGCCATTTCAGAGTTCCAAGGATTTCAAATCTTGAGTGACCCATATCCCCAAACCATGCACAAACACACACACGCACCTCCCAACCCCCACGTAATCACACACCCTGAGCCCTGAACTTCACAGAAAGCATACAAGAAAATCCTCACATACAGGTGGATTTAGAAAGAAACACAATATAGACTCCTCTGTGTACACTGAAGCAGTGAAGCAAACCATAACACTTAGCTCTATATAAAAGGAAACCTCTCGTTTCAGGAGCCAAAGGGGAAAAAAAAGTCAGCCAAATTTCTGCACTGAGATAGTAAAAATATCTTTTGTTATCCCCTAAAGACAGAATCATAGATGTGCTACATGTTAATTTACTGTCAATTTATTCATTTAAAAATATAATCTCCTCCAGTCAAGGTAGATTTAATTCCATTTTCATCTTGTATACTTCCTTTCAAGCGTTGGTAATTTCTTTTCTATTTTTATCCATTCCACTTTTGCTTCCTGTCAATTTTTATATCAAAATCTGCTGCAGTTCTATTTGGCAAGGTGCAGTTGTAAAAATATTCCTGATGCTTTCATGTTTAAATTGGCCACCGCGCTTTACAGTGCTTCTCCGTGTGTGCCAAGGCGCAATGTCAGATCTCTGTCTTGGCGCGGCTCCCAGAGATGCAGAAGGGGAGGCAGGAGCACCAGTTCTATCACGCTTCTTCGTCATTATCTGAAATTATTTTTCTCTTTTTCTTCCATTCGCTGACCATGCGTTGAGCACCTATTTTGTGCTAGGCACTGTGTGTGTGTGTGGTGGGAATTCAAATCCGATGGGAGGTAAAAATCTAAATAGAAATAAGACTGCAGCTGCCTGAGGACTGATGTATGATGGCAGCGCAGGTGTTCTGAGAAGGTGACACCCTCGCCTAGGAGAGGAATGTGAACCGAGCTTGTCACAGATTGGGGACCATGGGCCACTCTGCAGCTACTGGATCATGGGACACAGGGAATGATCTAGAAATAAGTCTCTCTTATGGTCAGAGAGGCATAGTTGATAATGCCACAACAATATCATTCATTCCCTTTCCCTTTATTTCGCTATTTTAAAAATCTTTATAGCAATATCTGAAAGTATCGGATACATTTATTTTTTATTTGCTATCGTCTCCTTCTCCTGCTCATGGAAGCAGATTGTAAACTCCATGAGGGCAGAGGCTCTGCCTTGTTCACAGCCATGTGTCCAGCATCTTCCTAGAACAATGCCAGGCACAAAACAAGTGCTCCTTCAATATTGACTGAATGAACGAAAGCACGCCCACACAGAACAGTGAAGAGTTCTGGTAATCAGTAAACGAGAGATGCTCCCAGAGACTGCCCTTCAAATGCCAAAAATCTCCTATTCGACAAGCCCAGGAAACCAAAATGTCAGGAAATGGAGAATATGTGCAAAAACAAAACACACACAGCATATTTCATCTTCAGACTCCAAAGACTCTGGAATTAGTGGCGATTTGGAAAGCAACCAGCATAGGGATTGGAAAGGGGTGTTGTAAACTGCCCCTCCATCCTTGAGACCACAAGGTCATTGGAGTTCTGGACACCCAACTCACCAGTGCTATAGATGTCAAAATAAACACAAAACAACATCAGAAGCTGGGGATCCTTTTTGTAATGTGGTTTCTTTACATTTTTTCTTCTCTTTCCAGGCAGAAAGTTACAGTGAACCTGTATAATTGAGCATATAAAAGAAACTGTGAATTTTGAGAAAAGTCACAGAATTTCTGGGATGAAAGGGACCTTAGAAATCACCTCTACCAGTTCTCAAAAAGAAAATGATTTGCAGTAGCAGTACCCTTTGTTCAAACAAGGTCATATGCAAAATATTAAAATACTTGTAAGAGAGATGAAAGCAGAGGTGAAGCCAGGGCAGCCCCTACAGCATCTTCCTGGTACCTGGGCACCAAGGAGCACAGAGTGAAACCTTCTGACCTGGCCTGACCCTCTTATCTCACGAGCTATGAGAAGGAAAATGTCTGCCCATCTCACAAGGGCAAGTAGGGAAACTTCAGAGCTGACACTCAAACCTGGGCTCCTGAAACCTGTTCAGCCTTTCAACTAAACCACAGCAGCCTTTCAAAATGATCAAATAAGTTCCTTAAAGAGAGTTCCCTTGGCTGGGCTCGCCAGGCTTCTTCTGAGTACAATCCCATCTCATAAAAAAAAAGTTTCATCTTCTCTCTGTGGTCACGTCGCCTTCTCTGCCAGCCTGATGGGTCCTCCCAGCCAGCCTGCCTGTGCTTTCCTCTTCTAATCACTCATTCTTCCCATGAGGTCCGTGGCTGATGTTAGACTGCTTTTTTTTCAAACTGGTCTCATTAGAATTTGCTTTACAAAACCACACCACATCAAAGAACCTGCAGGATTCAATTCAATTCAATTGCACCCTAAGAGCAGGAGAAAAGTATGATCCAGAGGCTTGTAGAGCAAAACAGAGCTAAGCCAAGGGCATTTCTTTCTGTCTGTGCTGATGCCTCACACCTGACCCAGGAAAGCTAGAGCTAGCATAGGGAAATCTGTGTAAGGGCTGATGTCTCCTGGCTTCACCTTTAGTCATCCCGGCGATACCCTGTTTCCAAAGAAGGGCATTTTCTCAGGGTCCTGGTGGACATGAGTTTGAGAGGACACTACTTAACCCAGTCTACCAACCACGGTCATTCCTTCCTTCATTCCTCCAGTCCCTCCTTACGGGCCGCCCAGGTACTGTGCTAGGCTCTGTGGACACCTC
Source organism: Chaetophractus vellerosus (assembly GCA_004027955.1). Taxonomy (NCBI): domain Eukaryota; kingdom Metazoa; phylum Chordata; class Mammalia; order Cingulata; family Chlamyphoridae; genus Chaetophractus; species Chaetophractus vellerosus. The sequence goes on along the minus strand of PVKH010007286.1, from coordinate 13,362 downwards.
AATGAGATTGTTACTCATGGCACTTACTCTCTGTGATTACAGTACGAAGTGATGGCACCAAAGGTTGAGCACGGAGAACCATGGTGGCAGACTTTTCCTTTGGTGTCCTCCAAAGACTCACGCCTCCCACGTTCACACCCTTGTGTGGACCCCTCTGGCACTGACTTTGACCTGAGCAATGAGACATTAGCAAGCAGGATGCCGGCAGAGGCTTGCTAAGCACTGGCACATGAAGGCCTTGCCACTGTGTAAAGAAGCCCAAGCTAGCCACATGGAAGTGGGGAGAAGTTCCAGCCTTCCAAAGGTCCCCACTCAAATCCCAGATGTGAATGTAGCCATCTTGACTATTCCGACCCCATCCACCACCGCTGCATTGGCCAGGTGAATGAACCATCCCAAGTAGACGAGCAGAAGAACCACCTGGCCGAGTCCCAACCAATCCACAGAATCATGGACAAAACGGTTACATCACTAATTTTTTTTTAAATGTCTGTTCTTGTCACTGCTGTCAGTTCTTCTGGGTCTAAAATCACTAAATTTCGTAGGAGTTTGTTACATAGCAACAACAATACAGCTATGTACCTATTTTTTTCTTTTTTTTTTAAACTTCAGGTTAAAATTGATACCAGATTGCAGTTTTTCATTTTGATTGATTCATTTTTCCAATGTCATCCCTTTTTGTATATGTTTTCTAAGTGACTATTGAAATGGCATAATATTTAGTTTGTTATATACAAGTAAATGTACTCATCTAAGGAAGAACAGTCAATAGACTGTTGTTAAAGGGAGAAGGCAAGGGGGCCAGCTGTAGCCCAATTGGTAGGACACTGGTTTACCACATAGGAGGCCCCGGGTTCGGTTCCCAGAGCCTCCTCGAGTGGGCAGACCACCTTGAGAAGGCAAGCCACCACGGGCAGGGCAAAGCCGCAGCAGGCAGGGCAAGCCCCCGCGAGCAGGGCAAGCCGCCATGAGCAGGCAGGCCGAGCTGACTCGGCGGGTCGCCGCAGCGCGGGGAGGCAATGCTGACACAGAAGAATGCAAAAATGAACACAGCAAGAACAAGCAGAAAGGGGGGGGGGATATGTAATAATAAAAAATAAATCTTTAAAAAAAAAAGAAAGAAGGCAAAAAGCAATTTATAGGAAAAAGGAAGGAGAAAAATCTGATGACAGTCTGGGAAGAGGAAATCTTGTTTGCACGTTTTCCAGGTAAACTGATGAGCTGGTATCTAGGAGAGGAGTCCGTCTGGGCATTCTGCTCTTAAGTGGGCTGATGAGGAATATCAAAGGAAAGAAGTAAACTGCTTGTGGACTCTCCAGTAGACTTTGACCGTTTTGCTGGGAGCTCATCTGACAGGCTGTCTCTGGACAGTGGTGACAATGTCCTTCCCTTAACAGCCCTACCATGGTCAAGCCAGGTCTCCTCATCACAATTTTATATGCCGCTTTTGTGAACTTAGCTACTTCAGTTCCATCCTTTTCATTAATTCCTTCGGCTTTTCTCACTGTAGAATCAGACCATCTGTAAATGATCGTTTTGCCTCTTCCCTTTCATTAGTATAGAATGATGATAAACTTCAACTCGCACATGATGAAAGCACCAGCTCTCCAGCTCTCCCAGCGCAGATCTGCTTGGCTCTGATGCCTCACGAGGATCCCTTCTTCTGCCTGGAGGCATTTGATCAGGCTGGCTGAGGCAGCTCTAATTTGGAATCAGGGAGCTCTGGCAGATGGGCGAGTTAGAGCTAATTTTCACTATAAAAAGTCTTCTGAAATGATCTCACTCCACGGGAAGCTCTTAGAATCTGGGCAGTTAACAATTCTTGCGTAGATATTCAACAGATGGTTAATTCATAGCACAGCAACGCTTCACAATCATCAGATTCTCTGGGATGCTGAGTTGGTTTCCTGTGAAATCAAAGTGAAACAAGCCCCGTTGGGTTGCAAACGGTCCTCATACGATCCTACAAAAAAGAGTCTTGCCTTTTTTATTTTTTTTATTTTTTATTTATTTATTTTTTAAAGATTTATTTATTTTATTACATATCTCCCCTCCCCCCCCCCGCTGTGCGACGCGCCGAGAGTGGTCACTGTGCAGGCGCGGCTTTCCCCGCTTGTGGGCGGCTTCTGCTTCCATTCACAGCCGGCTCTTGCTTCAGTTCGCGGGTGGCTGGCTGCGCTCCATCCGCGGGTGACCTGCCCTGCCCGTGGCGGCTTTTGCCTGTCCGTGGCAGCTTTTTGCCCTGCCCACGGCGGCTCCGGCCCGCCCATGGTGGCTTGCCATTCTCAAGGCGGTCTGCCCGCTAGGAGAGGTCCCCGGGAACCGAACCCAGGGCCTCCCATGTGGTATGCCGGTGCCCTATCCACTGGGCTATCGAGCCGGCCCCTTGCCTTTTTTATTATAGTGCTGTATGCTGCAGGTATCCATGCTGCTATCTCACTCCTCTCTCTCCCTCTGAGGGGGGCACACTCATGCACACACACCAATTACCATCACCCCTGCAACCCTGTCCACCCACCCATACACTGCACAGCCCTGTTATGGGCTCCAGATTAGACTAAGTGTTCACCCAAGGATCCACCATTAGCTCTAAAACTTGTGTTCAGCCAGAAAATTTGCTGTGGTGCCAGGTTAGGGGTAGGTCTTTTGTTGAAGAGGCTAAAAGCTCCTTTTTTTCTCTACCTGAAGAAAATTAAAGTTTATCCATACATCAGTGGTTAAATATCTAGGAAAGGCCCCTCAGTTCATATTTCTGCAAGCTGGATGAGTATGAATCTTCTTCCATTTATATCCATTTGGCTGATCCTGTGGCAAGTTATTTGGGACAACCAAGTAAGCCACCACCTGCCTATGAGGTGCAATCCAAAACACCAAGAGAGATTCAAGCTTTCCAGAACACGTTAATAATTGCAACTTACATTTATGCAGTTTACGAAAAGACACAAATTTCCTGTCTTGAAGATTCTTATTTGAGTCTGAAAACAATCCTTTGGGAATCCAGTGTCAACCACTGTCGCATTGTATTAATGGGGTAAAGGCAAACTTTACCCCACTTTTCAATTTTTCTGGTTCCTAATCTTTATTGTAGCAGCTATCTTTTATTGAGTGATTATTATGTACCAGGCACATGAAACACTTTGCATATGTTATCTCATAACCTCTTTTAATTTCCTAATAGGTTCAACAGTGGCTTGGAGTGAAAGGGCAGCAGAAATGTTCTACTCTGTAGGGTTGTTTGATGATAATATGAGATAAGTGCTTTGCAAGCTATCAAGCATCATATGTGCAAAAGGTGGTATTCATTTCTACTGCTTTCCATCATTTCATCTCTAGAAGTGTTTCTAATGTCCGTGAGCGAAGGGAAATTTCTATTTCCATATTTCCTATTCCCCATATTGTTGGCTGGGATGTTGAAATTGATCACTACCATGAAGAAAACTGGCCATCTGCCATTAAAAATAGAATGATTAATGTCAATGTCCAGGATGAGGTTAACACATAGAAGATGGACAACCAACACTTGTTGATGGACTGAACATCAAACCTAGCCATTTCGTGTGCTTGAAAGAGGGAGAGACTTCAGATTGGCTCAGTCAACACTCACTCCAAGTTACCTTCTTATTCGATGATGCAAAGTATTATGTCTTCTTTTTTTTAAAGATTGTTTTATTTATTTACCCCCCCCCCCCGTTGTTTTGCGCTCTGTCTGCTCTCCATGTCTGTTCATTGTGTGATCTCTGTGTCTTGCTCATCTTCTTTTTAAGAGGCATCAGGAACTGAACCCAGGACTTCCATGTGGGAAGGAGGCACCCAATGGCTGAGCCACCTCCGCTCCTGTTTGTTGTAGCTCTCATTATGTTTCCTTGCTGTGTCTCTCCGTTGCATCATCTTGTTGCATCAACTCACCATGCCAGCCTGTCATGTCAGCTTGCTGTCTTGCTCGTCTTCTTTAGGAGGCACTGGGAACTGAACCAGGACCTCCCGTGTGGTAGGCAGGTGCCCAACTGCTTAAGCCACATCCACTTCCCTTCTTCTTCTTTTAAGTTCTTTCTGTTCCCTGTTGTTTTCACTCTTTCCTCTGGGCCTGCTTTTTGTCTGGGGGAAGAGTCCATCAAATGTGTGGATGTCCTTGTTTGGCTGTTCATATGTCAGAGTGCAGCAATGAAATACTGGTTTGGAGCTCTGTGTGTGTGGCAAAGGGCGGGTGAATAAGTGGAGTTTGCTTTAGGGTATCAGATAGGAAATCATATTTTATGTGGGAGGACTGCCAGCGCAGGAACGTGTAAGTCTTTTCCCAAGAACCATTCAGTTTTCCCTGAGGAGAAAGAAGCCCCTAACTTCAGTGTGCGGAGGTGCCTCACCCACAGTGCTGGGTGTTTGAGTGTTGGGGCTGGGGTGAGGCGGGAGTTTGACGCTTCCATGCACACACTGTCAAGGAATGAATCCTCTGTTTTCCACTCCAAGCCTCATTCCCACCTTCCGGAAGCTCCAATTCAGCGCTTCTCCTGGGCTTTGTGAGGTAAACAGGCACTGGGTGTTACCTGTAGGCTTCCTTGTGAGCACTCTGGCTCATGCCATCCTCAATTCACTCTGCATCCTCCAGTCACTTCATCTTTTGTTTCAAATAGCTCTTCTAATGCACCTGTCTCCCACTCTCTTTGTTGTTGTGGATTTAACATTCTATTTTTTTAAACATTTTTTTTTATTAGAGAAGTTGTAGGTTTGCAGAAAAATCATGCAGAAAATAGAGTTCCGATATACTACCCTTAATTTTTTGTATTTTAAAAGCAATTTATTGAAGTATATCATTCATACATGAACATACATAATCAGTGTATAGTAAATGTCATGAACTTACAAAATAAACATGCATAACATCACACAGGGCTTCTGTATATTACCCCACCGCCAACATCTTGCATTGTTGTGAAACATTTGTAACAAATTATGAAAGAGCATCCTCAAAATATTACTACTAACTATAGCCAGTATCTTATTTTTGGTGTATTTTTCCCCCAACCTAGTCTATTATTTTTTTTTGTTGTTCATAAACCATATAATTTATCTAAAGTGCACAATCAATGGCATTTGGTATAATCACCAAATTGTGCATTGAACATGACAATCAATATTAGAGCATTTTCATTACTCCAAAAAAAAAGAAAAAAACAAAAACAAACCACTATCATACCCCTATGTTAGTGCTATTAATTACAAATCCTATAATGTGCTTTCACCATTTCTATTTATTTCCAAATATTTCCAAACAACTTTTTACCAATTCCGCACAGATTAAACCTCAGCATTCCATTTTCTAACCACATCCTATTCTCTGGTGACTTGTATTCTAGCTATTAACTCCATGAGTTTGCTCATTATATTTAGTTCATAAAAGCAAAATCATACAATATTTGTCCTTTTGTGCCTGGCTTCCTTCACTCAAAAAAATGTCCTCCAGGTTCATCCATGCTGTCACATGCTTTATGACCATTTCTTCTTACAGTTGAATAATATTCCATCTTGTGTATATACAACATTTTGTTTATCCATTTGTCACTTGATAGACACATGGATTGTTTCCATCTTTTGGCAATTGTGAATAATGTTGCTATGAACATCAGTGTACAGATGTCTGTTCATGTCACTGCTCTCAGTTCTTCCGGGTATATACCCAGTAGTGGTATTGCCAGGCTACCTGGTAGATCTATATCTAACTTCCTTAGGAACCGCCAAACAGACTTCCACAATGCCTGTACCATTCTGCATTTCCACCAGAAGTGTATAAGTGTTTCTATCTCTCCACATCCTCTCCAACACTTGTAGTTTCTGTTTTGTTAATAGTTGGCCATTCTAGTAGGTGTGAACGATATCCCATTATAACTTTGATTTGCATTTCCATAATATCCAGTGATGTTAAACATTTTTTCATATGCTTTTTCTCTGTTTATATTTCTTCTTTAGAAAAAATGTCTATTCAGGTTTTTTGCCCATTTTTAAAATCAGGTCATTTGTCTTTTTATTGGTGAGTTGTAGGATCTCTTTATTTTTCATTGATATCAGACCCTTGTCAGATGTGTGATTTCCAAATATTTTCTCCTATTGAGTACTCTGCCTTTATATCCTCTTCACAAAGTCCTTTGAGGTGCAAATGTGTTTAATTTGAGGTGTTCCCATCAATCCATTTTTTCTTTTGTTGCTCATGCTTTGGGTATAAGGTCAAAGAAACCACCACCTACTACAAGGTCTTGAAGATGTTTCTGTACATTTCTTCTAGGAGTTTTATGGCCCTGGCTTTTATGTTTAGGTCTTTGATCCATTTTTAGTTGATTCTTATATAGGGAGTGAGATAGGAGTCCTCTTTCATTCTTTTGGTTATGGATATCCAGTTCTCCTAGCACCATTTGTTGAATAGGCTGTTCTGTCCCAGAAAAATGGACTTGGTAGGCTTATAAAAAATCAGTTGACCATAGAAGGGAGGGTCTATTTCTGAACTCTCAATTCAATTCCATTGATCAGTGTGTCTATCTTGATGCCAATATCATGCTGTTTTTACCACTGTAGTTTTATTATCCATTTCAAGTTCAGGAAGCGTGAGTCCTCTGAATTTGTTATTTTTTTTAGAATGCTTTTGGCTATTCAGGTGCACTTTCCCTTCCAAATAAAATTGGTAATTGACTTTTCTACTTCTGTATAGTAGGCTGTTAGAATTTTTATTGGTATTGTGGTGAATCTATAAATCAGTTTGGGTAGAATTGACATCTTCACGATGTTGTCTTCCAATCCATGAACACAGAATGTCCTTCCATTTGTTTAGGTCTTCCCTGATTTATTTTAGCAGTGTTTTATAGTTTTCTGAATACAGATCATTTACATTCCTGGTTAAATTACTTCCTAGATATTTGAGTCTTTTTGTTGTTATTGTAAGTGGTATTTTTTTTCTTGATGTCTTCCTCAGCTTGCTCATTGCTAGTGTATAGAAAAGCTATTGATTTTTGTTTGTTTATCTTGTATCCTGCCACTTTGCTGAGCTCATTTATTAGCTCCAATAGCTTTGGTGTAGATATTTTGGGGTTTTCTAAATATAGGGTCATGTCATCTGCAAATAGTGAGAGCTTTACTTCTTCTTTTCTTTTGGATGCCTTTTTTCTTGTCTTGCCTAATTGTTCTAGCTAGAAATTCTAGCACAATGTTGAATAACAGTGGTGACAGTGGGCATCCTTGTCTTGTTCCTGAAATTAGAGGGAAAGCTTTCAACCTTTCTCCATTGAGTACAATGTTGGCATGGGATTTTCATGTATGCCCTTTATTATGTGGAAGAACTTTCCTTCTATAGCTATCTTTTGAAGTGTTTTTATCAAGAAAGGATGTGGGATTTTGTCAAATGCCCTTCCTGCATCAATTGGGTTCATCATGTGGTTTTTTCCCTTTAATTTGTTAATGTAGTGTATTATATTAATTGATTTTCTTATGTTGAACCATCTTTGCATACCAGGAATAAATCCCAATTGATCATGGTGTATAATTGTTTTTATAAGCTGTTGGATTAAATTCGCAAGTATTTTGTTGAGAATTTTTGCACCTGTGTTCATTAGAGGGATTGGTTTGTAATTTTATTTTCTTATAAAATCTTTATCTGAGTTTGGTATTAGGATGATGTTGGCTTCATAAAATGTGTTGGGTAATTTTCCACCCTTTTCACTTTTTTGGAAGAGTTTAAACAGGAGTGGTATTGGAGTTTAAATGTTTGATAGAATTCACTTGTGAAGCAATCTGGTCCTGGACTTTTATTTGTTGGAAGATTTTTGATGAATGATTCAATCTCCTTGCTTGCAATTGGTTTGTTGAGTTCCTGTATTTCTTGTAGAGTCAATATAGGTTGTTTGTGCATTTCTAGGAATTTTCTGTTTCATCTAAGTTGTCTAATTTGTTGGCAAACAACTTTTCATAATATCTTCTTATGATCCTTTTTATTTCTGTGGAGTCAGTCACAATACCCCCCTTAACTCCTGATTTTATTTATTTGCATCTTTTCTCTTCTTTCTTTGTTAGTCTTGTTAAAGGGTTTGTCGATTTTATTGACAAATCAGGCACCTGAATGACTCTCTTATTTATTCTTCCCTTCTTTTTGTGCAGTTTTCTGGTCTGGCCAGCAGATGGCGATCTTTGGCAGCCCTCTCAGCTCATACCCAAGGTGCTAGGTAGGATGCGTTCTTAGTAACTCCACAGGTGGTGGGTCCTGCAGAAGCAATGTCCTCAGGGCTGCCCAGACCACAATCAAACTTTCTCAGAGGCTGTTCTCCACCCTTGGCCAGCCACACCCTCCTTCCCTATGCCTCCTCCAGCAACCAGCCCAGGGTGGTAGGGAGGTTGTTTGAAAAGGCAAATTATCTTTAGCTCCCTGCAGGCTCTCAGGGAAAACAATGTTGCGGCCCCACCTGACCTGGAAGTATGGGACCCCCCAATGCAGCAGACCAAGTCCACTGGCCAAACTATGAATTTGCTGTAGGCTGTGTCTTCACTTTGGTGGGCTTTCAGAAAAGAGGGGAGATAGTCAAGTGCGCTCAGTCCACCATCTTTAATCAGAAGACCTCTAAATGTGGATCTAGGCTTGTGTGAGCCATGAAAGATCACTTATCCCTGCTGTGGCAGTGGGAGAGATGGGCAGGGGAGGAGTTTCCACTAAGGAACTATTGGCAGGCTCCTGCCGTGGCCTGGGAGGCAGGGAGCAAATGGGTTAAGGGCTTTATGCCAGAAAGTTTTCACTGGTGGGAGATGAGCTCACCCCCCCACCATGTGGGAGACTGCCAGGAACCAGGCTTGGACCTGAGGGTCCAAAGAACAAATACTACCAGTGGCCACTGAAGGGACTTTGTTATTCCCCAACATCTAGTTTAGGTTTGTGAGATCTTCCTCTGGACCGACTTCTGTTTGGGGAGTGTTAGGAGAGGGGACTCTATGGACACTTGGAATGAATAGTTATGGGAAAGAAAACAGCCTTAAGGAGCAATTTCAGAGAAGGTGTGAGGCGAGCAGAGAACTCCAGAGAATACACTCCTGGTGGTGGTGACGGGCAACCATCACAAGGAAGTTGAGACCTTACGACCCAGATATTACTAGGGGAGGGAACCCTAGGAGAAAGAAGAGTCTTCTTGTCCATCTGGGGTATTTTTTTATTGTTATGGCTTCAGTATTAAATTGAAGATGATCTTATATTGTGCCTCAATTTGGCAATATAAAACATATTCGTTAATTTTTTTAAAAATCTATGGCTTTACTTTATTATAGATTATTGTATTTTTGCCCCAGTGCTCCAGTTTGTGTCTTAGCCTGAAGAACATTCTTTAACCATCTTTTGCTAAGAGGAATTGTATAGATGGGGAGGATTCTGTATGGATTTGCTTTGCCCTTCTCGGTGACATCTGTGGGGGCTGTTGATCAGCTTCACGGAGGCACATGTCACTCTCACATCCTCTTCAGCCTCCCTGACCTGTCCCTTTGATTGTAAATGAAAATCGATGGGGTGGAGTAGCTATGGAAACCATGAGGTAGAGCTTTCTTTCTTTCTTTCTTTTTTTGATGCACATGAATTAGAATAAAATGACTGGCGTCTCTTTTTCTTTTTTCATCTGTGACAGATGTTCTGTGTCTCTGCGTTCACTTAGAGTAAATTATGGGGAAAATATCATGAAGACATGTTAGTGTCACAATGGTATTTCTTCTTTCTATGTTTCTGTGGACTGATTTTAGTCATTTGATAGAAGGATAGAAGTAACTGTGTAAGTAGGTCTCATGTTTCCCGGGAGTTTTTACCTTGATGCTGGTGCTTCCTTAGAGAGGAGATTTTCCAAGCAGCCTCTTTCAACTCCATGGACATCAGGGAGAATCACTTTCAAGACAAGGAGGCCAAGTGGCCCCTTCAAAGGCCCCTTGGTCCCCACCCAGGTGTGAGTTTTCAATACCATGGCACAGCATTTGAGATTTTTATGCAGTTCCCCGTCCTTGATCTGTTTCCTTTTATATCCTGGCTCTTTTGGCCTCAATCTGAAATATGCATCGTATGAGTTTCTCATATTTGTAACGTACCCCTTCGAGCTGAAAGTTTCTGCCTTTTGTTCTTTTGTGGACAGCATGTTAGATCTCAGGCTCTGAGTTTTTAGGTGGGATAGTATTTGTCTGGCTCCAGGCCATGGTAGCTCTGCCTTGCATCTAAGTCTCCTGCCAGTCGCTGTCACTCTGTGCCCACTTGTTCTATTAAAGTGCCACCAGGAAGTTGATCGGGGGCAAGGAATCCTGTTCCAGCAGCAAATGAATCATCCACAGTGGCGTGTCCACTGAAAAAGAAACTCCATGCAACATGTTCATTTTCTTAATTATTCTAATGTGCACTACCAAAAGGAGAGACTCCCCCCAAATCCATTTCAAACACTGCAATCATAATCGTTTTAGTTACCTTTACATTTACTCTTTTCCCTTGGCTCTGCCTTCTAAATCAAAGCACGCTCTGCTCTATTTACACTTCTCTCTGTCAGTGTTCATGCTGATGATGGAAGGGCCTTGGCCATGAGTGAAGCCTTCAGATACCATGGATGATATGAAGCAAGCTCCTGGGGCAAGGTGAGAACTTCCTTTAACACACACAGAACCCGGAGGCTGCCTCTCCCCAATCACAACGAGTGACTTTCGGGAACCAGCTGTGGCTCAATTGGTAGAGCCCTAGTTTACCACATGGGAGGCCCCTGGTTCGGTTCCCGGGGCCTCCTCGAGAAGGCAGGCTGCCTCGAGAAGGCAAGCCACCACGAGCAGGCAAGGCAAGCCCCCGCAAGCAAGCCGTGGCGCGGCGAGCTGACTCAGCAGGATGCCGCAGCAGGGGGAGACAAGCAGACACAGAGGAACTCAAAAGCAAAAATAAACACAGCAAGAACAAGCAGCAAGGGGGGGGATTATAAATAAGTTAAAAAAAAAAAAAAGAGTGACTTTCCCCCCATGTTTTTGGGTCTCATGCAATTGGAAACTGAGGTTCTACTCCCCAACAAACATGAATAACTTAGTTCTAGGTAGGTGATTGCAGGAACAAGAAACCAGCTTAATTTGGGAGAACATTTGGAAATATGATGTTGTGTTTTAATCCATAGCTTTCTCCTTTATCTCCCCGCTCTTGCAATTTTTTTTAATTAGAGAAGATGTCGGTTTTCAGAAAAATCATGCAGGAAGATCAGAGTTCTCATAAACTCCCTCCACCCGGCCCCCCACCCAGTTTTCCCTAGTATTAACCCTTTGCATTAGTGGTACTTTGTTACAACTGATGAAACAACCTTATTGTAATTTCACTATCAACTGTAGTCCCTAGTGTACATTAGGGTTCATGGTACTGTACAGTTCCATGGTTTTTAAATTTTTTAAATTCTGATAACGTACATACAACTTAAAATTTCCCATTTTAACCACATTCAAGCACGTGGTTCAGTGGTGTTAATTACATTCACAAGGCTGTCTTTCCATCACAACCATCCATTATTTTTCTGTCACCACAAACAGAAACTCTGTACCAATTAAGCCTGAATGCCCTATTCTCTACCCCACCTGGCCCCTAGTAAACTGTATTCTAGTTTCTGACTCTGTGGATTTGCATATTCTAATTATTTCATATAAGTGAAATCAGACAATAGTTGTCCTTCTCTGTCTGGCTTATTTCACTCAACCTGCTTTCTTCAAGTTTCAAACATGCCGCATATATCAGGACTTCATTCCTTTTTACAGCTGAATAATATTGCCCTGTATCAATGCACCACATTTTGTTTATCTCTTCATCTGTTGTTGCACACTTGGGTTGCTTCCATCTTTTGTCAATTGTGAATAATGCTGCTATGAGCATTGGTGTTCAAATATTTCTGTAAGTGCCTGCTTTCAAGTTTTCTGGGTGTACATAGAGAAGAAGTGGGATTGCCAGGTCATACGGTAGTTCTCTGTTTAACATTTTGAGGAACTGCCAAACTACTTTCCACAATGGCCGCACCATTTTACATTCCCACCACTAATGCGCCAGTGTCCCAATTTCTCTACATTCTTGCCAACAAGTTCTTTTCTGTTTTCATTTTTCCATAATAGCCATCCAGCAGTTGCACGCCTGGGCATTTATCCCAGAGAAATGAAAATTTATGTCTGCACAAAAACTCTGTACAGGCTTAGTTATAGCAGCTTTATTTGTAACAGCCTCAAATTGGAAATAACCAAAATATCTTTCAAGAGGTGAAAAGTTAAACAAACTAGGGTACCTCCATACTATGGAATATTACTCAGCCTTAGGTTTTTTTTTTTTTTTTAAAAAAAAAGGCCTATCTGATTATGTCTCTTCTCACCTTCAAACCTTTAATGGTTTTCCATGATCCCGAAGGACAAAGATGTTAATCTGTAACATGGTTTAAAGGCCCAGCATGAGGTAGGCCACCTGTTCAGGCTCACCTAAAACTGGTCTCTTCTTGGCTCTCTAACTTCCAGCCACCGCGAACCATTTCCAGTTCTTTGCACATACCTTGCTGTCTCCTGTCTCTGAGCTGTCGCCTGGGCCATTGCCTCTGCCTGGAATGTTCTTGTTATCCCCATCTCCCCATCCCGGTTAGCTCCAAATCATCCTTGTAGGACTCCCTTCATGTCACTTCCTAGGGGAGACCTTCTTGCATGCCCTACCCCTACCACTAGCCAGTTAGGTCTGTTAAATCTGTACAGAATTCCCTCTCCTTCCTACCACTTTGTTCACTGAGAATTGTTTAATTAGTTACCTAAAATAGTCTATTTGGAGTCTGTCTTCATCACTAAGCAAGCTCTATTTCAGTCACCAGTCTAATTCCATTACCTACTCTGGTTGTATCAGTTAGGATTAGATTCAGCTAAAATTGAGACATGAAAAATAGTGGTTTAAACAAGGTAGAAGTTTATTTTTCTAACATAAAAGAAGTCCAGGGGAAGCCCAGGACAGATATGGCAGTGCATTGCTTATTAGGGACCCAGGTTTCCATCAGCTCTTCATTCCACCATTCCTGGTATGGGTCCTTCATTCTCATAGTCCCAAATGGCTACCAGAGCTCCAGCTATTTCACCCATATTCCAAGTATCTGGATGGAGAAAGGGAGGAAGAACAACATGTTCCCTCCCTCCCTTTTAAGGAGAATTCCTGGAAGTCTCAAACAACATGTCAGCTTGCATGCCATTGGCCAGACCTGGTCTCATGGCCACCTCTCTCTGCAAGGAAGGCTGAGAAAAGTAGTCTTCTGGCTTGGTGGCAATGTGCCCAGCTAAAAATTGAGGTTCTGTTATTTGAGAGCAATGGCAGAGTCAGATTTTGTGAGACTTGAAGCTTATACAATC
>PVKH010007285.1:7017-20430 GCA_004027955.1 Chaetophractus vellerosus | reverse complement strand
ACAGTGTTGCATCAGTGGGTTGGAGTATCCTGGAAGAAATAAGCTTCTTAACATAGAAGCAAAACATTTCATTTGAACACCTCTTTCCAAAAAGCGTCCTATGAATCACCCAGCAGCCAGTAAACATGAATAATAGCAAACTCCTTTGGGTGAAAATAGACTCATTCCCAAAGTTGAATCCTGAAGTTCCAACAGTCACTGGTTTCCGCCCCTTAAGACATTCTGCAGGCAAGCACTTGAAGCTGACCATGGACCTCAAACCTTTTCCCAAACCGTTTTTTAAAATGATCAGGGACTTCAATTTGGATGGACTCCTCAAAATTCGGGGTCAATCTAGCCAAACCTAATGTTCTCTCACCTTCTGCACATCACCATGGGGATGACCAAACTCCATCCTGCTTCATTACTGTTTCTCACACAGAATGATACTATCTCCTGTTTTTCAGAGTTGATTACCTGTAGTTTTAAGATATGCAGCCGGAGCTACTGTCAATGGCACCTACTTCTTTTCAGTGGTTTTCCAATTAGGCTGCACAATAGAAACACCAGGGCAGCTTTGTACAAAGACAGTTTCCTAGGCCTCCCATCCAGAGATGCTGATTTAATTGGTCTAGATTGGGGCCCAGGATACTGGTATTCTTCAAATCTCCCCAGATGATTTTAATGTGTCCCCAGGAGTAAAATCACAAAACTCAATGTTGAGTATCATTTAAAGCTCCTCTAATAATATAATCTCTCATCCAGTGTTTGAATTTCCATACCCATCCAAACAATGCTCATACCACCAAAGAGAGTAACTCACAGCATCCCAAGACAGTCCTATTCCATGGTAGATAACTTTGTCCCAAAATGAATTGATAGGTCTCCCTGCAACTTTTACCCATGGCTGTGCTGCTTCTTGATTTCTTCAGGAATAAGACTAAAGCCTATTCTCTAGGACAACTCCTCAGATATCCCAAGACAGTGGTGACCCATGCTTTCAAGCCTCTGTTAAGATGTCTCTTTTCCAGGTTAAATATTGCTAGTTCCTTCAGCTCTTCTTCTTGTAAAATGATGTCAGGTAATGGCCTGGTTGCAGGCCTCAAAATATATTCCCGAAAGTGAGCACAGTAGTCTGCGGTTGCACACCGAGCCAAATAATCTCATACCGTGTTTACAAAGTCATCCCAGTAACAGCTACCGTAATAACAATAGCAGCAGCCAGCGTTTACTGAGTATGGATCTAGGCCCCTGGCACCTTGTTTATTAGCATTACCTCATTTAACGTTCACAATATTTCTAGGAAGTTGTCATTATACTCCTCATTTACAGATGAAGAATCTGGAAAGACCAAGACATTTACCTCGTTGATGGAGCTAGGAATTAGCCTGGATCTGACCCCAAGGCACGTGTTCTTGATCCCTGCTCTGACCTAGTCCGTGTGCTTTCATTGATGCGGCCTCAGGTCCCATTGGCTATTTTGACCATCACAATTCACTGGTATGGCCTCAGAGTCAATTACTAAACATAGGTTTGGGCTCATCTTCAGTCTGTATGTGAACATGTTTTGTAGGCTGCGAACTCCCATACAAACATAATGCCGTTATTCTTCTTTTAATAATCACAAGACTAAACTTTCCACTTCTCCTCCAGCAAAGCAGACAAATACAAAACCCTTCCTTTGCCTGCTTGGTTTCTCTCTCTCATTGAGAATATTCAGATGCTTCTTCAGAGGTTACGGTGAGGCGGAAGAGAGAAAGGCCAGGGGCAAGGGTCTGGTGAACTTCCCTACAGGCCAGCCTCAATGAGAGCGGTACAGATTATCTGGTTCTTCCCCATCTCTAAATTCCTGTCAGCTGCACCCCATTACAAAAACTCGGAGCAAGTAGTCTTATCATTTGAGTCACACCATCTGCAAGGTACCTGAACTTGTTTTTATGGAAGGCAGTATGAAGTGGCTGGAAGCAGATTCTTTGAAGCCAAATGGACCTAGGTTTGATTACCAGTGCCATTATTTTCTAACTCTATTTCCCTGGGCAGCTTCCCTGAGCCCTAGTTTCCTCATCGGTACAAGGGGAATATCATTGTCTCAGTTAGGCATTATTATTGTTCACCAATATCCAGTGTCCCCTTTGTTTCAAGGCACACAGCAGGACTGCATTTCTCTAAGCCCCCTCAGATTAGGCATAACCACATGACTCGTTTTGGCCAATGAAATGTGGGCAAAATGGCGAGTGCTATCCTCCAGGGGCAAGCCTTATTCACCGAAGCTTGCCTCTCATTCTACCCTTCCCTTACTGCGGCGATTACAGAAGCATACACTGATAGGATGTATCTTAACACCAAAGCCAACCAGAACGCTGAGCCAGCTCATGGAGAACAGTTGCCCTGGAAAGTCAAATGGACTCATAGAAGGTATTATGTGAACAAGAAATAAACTTCAAAACTGTTTGTTACCGCAGCAAAACCTAGCTGATCCTGACCAATACACTGTCCTTACCATTCAGGTTTCTTGTAAGAATAAAATGAAGTAATCTATCTAGAACATTTATCACAAGCATAAGGTAAGCCTGAAATATTATTTCACACAGGGTCCACTGCAAGCCCAGTCTGTGCTACTTCACACTCCACTAATTCCTCCTTCTTTTATAGCCTTGGGTTTTTTTCCCTGCTCATATGATAGCAACATAAAGTGTGTCAATTTCTATAGATGATGCAGAAATATATTGAATTTTAGAAAAGAAAGTAAAAATGTTCAATACTGCAGTGTCATTCTGTCTCATAATGCACACTTAGAATAGCATGACTTTAATGCTGCTTATCACTTATCAAGGAAATTAATGAAAGCAAAATGAAGCATCAAATAATAAATGTAGCTCAGTATGAATCCACTGCTGATAAAACAAAATACATGTCTCTAAATTGTCAGCATAATGAGAACATACATGAATGCAGGAGTTTATTCAATAGCATAGCTTTTATTCACTATTTTTCAATCAAGCAATCAAGAATCAGTTTTGTTTCTGTCTTTGTTAAACGTTTTCATTAAAGGAAGTTTCAACTCTGAAAATAATGTGGAAGGAAAGCACGGATAACATGCTGACAAGATCACAACACTTATGTTTCAGGAATGTAAAGTCATTTGAGCTCTACCATGTGCCTCTCTAACACCAAATAAACTTGGACCTGTTCTGGGACACTGCAGGAGTTTTTTTTAATGTCCTTCAAATGCAAGTGCTAATGAGAACTATGCTGTGATTAAAAAGTAAAATAAAGTGTATTGCTGGAATGTAATCTTTAATAGAGGAAACTGAGTACCTCACAAATACTTTTTACATCTACACTCGCTTGCCTCTGAATAAACAATATACATCCTCAACTCAGGGTATGAGCCTGCGGTAAGGTTAAGCAGCCTGTACCATATGGAAATTATTAGCAAATTGATGCCAAAGAAAGTGATGGAAAGCCCTTCCATTCCCCACTACTTTCCCCTCAAGATAAGCAGCATATTAGGAATATGCTGACTAATAAGAAAGAGTTTTAGAATGTGTAACATTTTTCTTATGAAAAGTGAAATATAAAAATTAAAAAGAAAATCTATACAAAATGCATCACTCAGGCATCCCTTGGTTTTAAGGAAAATTCCTTTAACTTATAGAATAAAAACAAGTTAATACTTCATTTTTAAGAGCAAAAAAAAAACTAGAAAAATAAAGAGTTTTCCAAGTGAATTAATGCATTCCACAGTGTTCTGTATTGGTAGACTATGGCATGTTAACCTAGCTCTGTTGGGAACAGATATTCATTCCAGAGGAGAAAATGAAAGGGAACCTAGGTTGAGTGGTGTTGGGGTACACTGATGGGAAAAATAATACAGAGCCAGAGAGCCCCAGGCTTGGAAGAAAAGTGATGGTAATAGGCCGACTCATAGAATTTTGTACACACCTGCACTTAACAGCTGTACTAGGATTTGCATGAGTTCTTACTGGTCATCTTATTATCCATTCCCACTTTAAATCCAATCTCAATGAAATTTTTCAAGACACTAATAGCTCACTTTTCCCCACAAATATTTACTTGTGTGTTTTTTTTTCATTATTATTAGAAGCTAACAGTAAGGTGTTTACCTTCAGAAATTTCTTTCACAAGTTATAATAATGTATAAAGCCATGACACCATATTTATCAATACATTTGTACATTAACTCTGTAGCCAAAAATATCCCAAATACATAAACAAACAACAACAGCTCTTTCATATGACTGACAAATCTGAAAAAAGATAAACTCTGCCCTGTGATCCTTGTGTTTTAGAAGAAAGGAAAAACAGAGATGGTATTGACTTCCGCTCCCTGCTTCACTGGATTCATTAATGTTCACCATTCCCTCTGTAAAACATCCAAGCTGAACTTAATGATGCCCTTGGCATTGTGGCTAATAGAACACCTGTGGCCGGAGACCACGCCCTAGTTGACTCATTTACTTTGGCTCCCTTCCTGCTGAGCGGTAGGCTCACCAAGATGTTTGTTCCCAATCCTACTTAGGCCAGTTGCGCCTACTAATGTAATTATGTCATTTAATTAAATGTCATATCTATAAAATATGAATTCGAGTAAGAGAGCTGCTGTTTTCATGAAACAAGTCAAATGCTTTGGTAAGGCGCAAAAAAAGAAAATTGCTTTTAAAAAAATTGCAGGTGGGAGGGCAGGGGCCCTAAAAATCCAGACAGATTCTGCCCTCAGGGTGCTGGTACTGTCTTTAAATTCTTAATTCACTTTGAGGAAAGTGATAGTGGAATCTGTAGAGGATCCTTTAGGGATATGGCTTACATAAGAATGACTTCCAGAATTCCACTCTGTAGTCCTATACTCAGAGAAAAGGCCTTGTCTCCACAGCAAAATAGTGGTGAACAAAATACACATTTATGTGTGTTAGGCCAAAGTGAAATGATTTGGGTAGGTACATGATTTAGGATTCCACAGTTTAATCAACTTATGTGCTTAATCAGTCAACTACTATTTTCAATTGTAAGGGATGAGAAGGCTTTTATTCTAAAAAAAGAAAATGCTAAACAAGGTAGGACATTTTCTTAACTCACACATAATGAACAGAGATAGAAAGCAATAGACTCAAATATCCAAACCAAGAAACAGAATCTGTCTCAATACCAAGGCCTACTGATATCACTTAAGTGAGAAACAGCCTGGCTGTAACCATAAACATTCAATGTTGTATAAATCTGAGCCATGTAGGCTCCAATTAATTACTGCATGGCATTTCCGTGTCTTTCCATAACCATGTAATAATACCAACTGCCTATAATCGGAAGGATTTAGTAGACGTTTATTGATGGAAATCAGATGATTTCTTCCACAGTGTCTGAGTTACTTTGATATGTTTGAGCCCGAAGCAAAATAATGTAATAAAAAACAACATATAAATGAGAACCTCAATTTTTCTCTACATATGAATCTGTCGCTGATTTGCGAAGAATCAAATCTAAGTCCAACCAGGTGAAGACATTCCATACATCATCCTTCCCAATTCAGTATAAAGATAATATTTTACTTTCCAGTATGTTTATATACTGTTTCTGACTTTGTGACTTTCTGGACATCTAAAGAGCTCAGAGGCATGGAGTATTGCCTTGGCAAATGTTAAGCACAGCAGAGATGAATTACTGAATACTTTCTTAGAAGAGTTTCCTTTAAAGAACATCTAAAGTCATAAGCCCCCAGAAATAACAACCAACAGACTAATGAAGAGTGGGGAAGCAAATCTTACAAATGGGCTGACTGAGAAATAGGCTATATATCTGAGGTAGGCTGAAAACTTCTTCCTCTTCCCTCCCTTCACCCGCCCCCACCACCACCAAAAAAAAAAAAAAAGTCCTCCAGCAGTCTTTCATGGGGCTCAAAATTCCACCATTCATATTTTTTGGTTTTAAAAATGTTTCTGTCATTGTCTAAGAAATTGCATATACTCCTAGGAGGGAGAGCCTAAAGCAGTATCTCCTTAACACTTTTTCACAAGCTATTTTCCAATTCCTATTTAGAGAGACTTTGCAACCAGGCAAAGAATAACCATGAGGACAAAGGGAACCTCAAGAGGCGAAGGAGGCCTAGATGAGAGGAGGTACAAGTATGCCAAAGGCCCTCCAAGCACAAATAAACTTAGAAATCATGAATTCAAAGACTCATGGAAATTGACTTGATCTACCCCCGAATTCTTTTGATTGCAGATTATGAGGAACTACCCAGTTGGGCTGTATACCTATACTATATACTTATAAGATGTAAGATAGAGGGAAGTGGGGTATGGGGGAAGGTGGGCATCTCTTCCCTCTTCGTCTACTCCTAATACTATCAGCCTACGAATTATAAAATAGGAGAGAATTAGGAGGGCAGTTTGGTCTGAAGGTGGACTAAGACCTTCTTATTCAAAATGTACAGACCACTGCCACCTAGGTATTTCTTAGAAATGCAGAATCTAGGGCCAACTCCAGCCCTAGAGAAGTTCATTTGCATTTTAACAGAATGATTCATTAGACTTAAAAAGCACTGGGCTGGGGGACTTAGCTAGAAGGTTTCTTTGCATTGCAGGCTTTATATATGTATGTACGTATTTAATTTGGTGGGTAGGTTTAGAGCAGGGGATCTTAACCTTTTTTGTTCCACAGACCCCTTTGCCAGTCAGGTGAAAACCACAGACCCCTTACTAAGTCCACACTATACTGTGTATAATTTAATAAATACATCATACCTGCACCAACACGTCCCCACAAGAATAATGCTTTTTTGAATTTCAATTCAAGCTCACGGACCTCTTGTTAATAACCCCTGGTTTAGAGTGATAGGGACAGAATAACTGATTATAGGGAAGAATTTAGCTGCCCCCCATTCCCCAAGAAATTGCTGTTGCTACCCCTGTGGTGCCTTCTCAATACTCTCATTTTCAAACTCATCCAAGGATTTTTATAAGCATGATCCAGCAATGTGTGTAGGGCAGGGTTCCAGCTCTTAAATCACCCACTGATCTCGACACACATGGCTCTTCCACTTATTAGTTCAGAAAAACAGCTGATGACAAGTGAACAACCCCTCCGCTGGACATTTAGATGACTGATTTTGTATAAATCAATATTGAGTGCCACAAAATGTCAGAAAATGCCAAATGAGGAGAAAAGAATCAATAGATAACCTTGGAATTAAATGAGTGATGAATAATCTTTACCAACTAAAATAAATTAAACCATGAAAACCAAGTTAAAGTGGCATCAAGGGTCTGGCTTAAAACCACGAAAAACAATATAATTTAGAGATAAGGTGACTTGTGACAAACATGGACATACATTTTTTTCCAGGAAAGCATTATGACAGGAACTACAAAAAAAAGAGCTGAATTCATACATTCTAGCTTGTCTGAACAGCCATAATTTTTTAAGGTTCTACAACAAATAAATGACAATTTACAGGTGCAGACCATGTATTAACCTGGCATCCATGAAACTAAGCATACAAATTTGTGTAAGATTTTCAGGGAATAAGGGGTAGGAACAGGGGGACAAATTCTACATTATATTTAATTCATTTTATTTTAGATTTTAAATGTGCCTATGACAGCTATCAAGTCTACCATAAATTTATAGACCACTAAATTATGGATTTCAGAATTCAAATTCAAATGTTTTCCTTAGTCCTAAACTGGCGTCACGGATAAATCCAGCCCTGTAAGGGAAATCAAGAATAATGCTGTTTGCATTAAGAAAACAGATGCAAATTCATATCTGGCATCATTGTATTGCCCCGGAGTATGTTCATGGATTCAAAAAACATCAATTCGACACCTACTCTGTGCTCAGAACAGTGCTGGGCCCTAGGGAAACACCCTCGCCCTCACCGTCAGAGGAGACAGGGGGTCAGCAAATCATTTCAGCTGCAAGTAATATCGGACCCATGGGGAAGGGAACATGTCTGCACCCAGCCAAGGAGCCATCCCACTCCCGTCCTCTGCCCCACCACAGTGCAGCTCCAGAGGTGTCATTCATAGCAATACTGCCCTTGGAGAAGAGTGGTGTAGAGACCCTGCCCCATCCTTGGTATAAAAACTCTGTTTAAGGTTTATGCTGGTAGCGTTTTAAAATAAAATGTTTGCAAAATGTTTTTATAGCATTGCAGACCACAGCGCCAGACACAAAACTTTCATAGCACTCGGGCCAATGGTTCTTTTTTCCTTTTAGACTCATTTTCAAATCCAAATATCCATGGGCAGCTTCCAAACACTGATGTCCACATGGACAAATAAACTCTCCTCCCCTAGATTCCAGTCAGTGATTTGAATGAACAGAGATGTTTGGGGAAAACAGCCCTGAACTAATAGCCCTGTGGCCCTGCTTCCCCAAAGGTCCCATCCGGAGCCAGCCTAACTGGATATCAACAGCGATGTTAATAGACTCCTTTGAATGGCATTTAACAAACTCCTCAGGAGAGACTTCCTTCTTAAAGATGCAGGGACAGGATCGCAAGGAGCAAAGAGATTCCAAAGCCTGGCTTTGGGAGTGGGTGGGGCCTATACTGCTCAGGCTAGGGCAGCAGGAGTGCTACAGGGAGTCTTGATTTCCATCTCCTTAGAAGAAACCCTCTAATGTTTCCAGGTGCAGTTCCACCTCCTGGGGGAAGTTGCTCTTATTTTTCCAGAATGGCAGGGAAGACAGACAATGGAAGGCTCCTTCTCCAAGGGGCAGCCAGCATGGGCTACAGATAACAAAAGTCACTGCAGATACAACTTCTCACCTAAATCCAAGTGTAATGGTTTCAGAGTTTTATTTAATTATGAATTCCAAAAATATAAATTGGATTATTCTTGTAAACTAATCTGTTCATCTGGGCGTGATTAAGTTATGATAAGGGCATTAACTGAGCCACCTCAGGAGGGTGTTGGGCCCCGCCCCTCGGTGAGTGTGGTCTCAAGTATAAAGGCTAGGCAGCAGATCTGAGTTGCAGAGATTTAGAGAAGCAGATTTGAGAAGCAGTTCTGATGTTGGAGTGAGCCGATCGCCGAATAGTCTACAGCTGGCCTTGTGGAGAGACGCAATGCAGAGAGTCTCATGGTCTACAACTGAATTCATGAAGGAAACAGAAGCTAAGCCCGAAGAGAAACGCAGCCCCGGGAACAGAGGAACCCAAAGGCCTGAGCCCTTGCAGACGTCGGCAGCCATCTTGCTCCAACACGTGGACTTTGGTGAGGGAAGAACTTTATGCTTTGTGGCCTGGTAACTGTAAGCTTCTACCCCAAATAAATACCCTTTATAAAGACCAACCAATCTTTGGTATATTTCAACAGGCACGCCTGTGGCTGACCAAAACACCAAGGCTGTCCAACTACTTAAAAGGACAACTGGAATCCAGACCACAAACAGATAAGAAACCAAATTAAGCCAAGACCACCCTAGAAATGGTTGCTAAAATATACTTAATATATCAAATCAGAGCTTGAAATTGTGTCACCACTCCAGAAGCTTCACTGACCCCATCCTTTGTTATAATAATGGCAAACTTAAAGGCTAACAGATGTTGAGTGCTTACTGTGTGTCAGACACTTTAATCATTAAGACAATTCCTTAAGATATTCTCATCATCCCCGTTTTACAGCTGAGGAAACTGGTGCATGGAAAAGTTGAATGACTTTCCAATGTACCCATGGCTTCAAAAGGAGTAGAGCCTGGACCAAATAGGTGATTCCAGAGCCCATTCTCTAATCAACTCCCAACTGCTTCCCCTTCTTAATCGGCTTTACCAACCACAAACTAAAGACAACGATGCACCCCACCACCAGACTCATGCCGGAAACTTTTCCAAGTCGTATCCCAGATGCCGATGATATTGGGGTACACCAAAACAAATAGAAAAGATGGAGTCTGAAGGTGTCTGGGAAAAACAAAGAAGGTAAAGGACAGATAGGACAGAGAGCCGAGCCGTCCATCACAGAGCCCTCGGGCTTAATGGCTGCTGCCCTTGTCTCTCTCCCCTTCTGACCCAATGGGCACTCACAAAGTTGTTTGCTTTTAGGATATGCTTAATGCCCTCTTTAAAGGGAAAAAACAATGCCTTGTCAGTATAAAATGAACTGGAATTATAGCTGCTGCTCTGATGCCGTGTATTATTTTTGGCTGTGTCTCTCTTCTGGATTCCGTAGGTAGGTTGCTGAAGCTTGCTCCAGTAACACAGGCTGACTGCTGTCCCCAAAGGACCCTGCGGAAAGCAAGAGGAGCTACTCCCAGTCTTCAGCAGACAGCGAGGTTTAGCATAAATAAACTCCCACTTAACATTTCCTCCGAAAGAATCCATTCATTATCTTTATTTCCGACACAGAATTTATGAATTTCCTTTCAGCAGGACCCTTCAGGACAAACGTCACAAGTCCGTGGTGAAACATTGTGTGCAGGTTGTTTTTTTTTTTCCTCCTGTGAAGATTAAGGCCAATGAATAAAAGAAAGGGGGATGTGGCCCCTATATTTAGCTCTCCTTACAACATCATGTCTCTCGGGTATTAAAAATAGACCCAAATCAGTTGAAGACGTTCTGAAAAATCAAAGAGAGAATAGCTTTCGAAGAGGAAGTTTAAAATGTTCTCTGCTTTCCTTCTAGTTGAGTTTCACTACTGAGATTTTTAAGGAGCAAAAGCAGTCGAGGAGACTCCCCCCTCCTGGAAGGCCAGGTCAGGGCAGCTATCGGGGTCTGATAACCTACCCTGTCTCTCCATCACCATGGTCTCACCTTCAGTTCTTCGTGAACTGTATTTAAAGAGAACTCTGGGCTGGCCCTTGGCAAAAAGTGTCAAGTATTCTGTGTAGAGAAGTTCTCCTCTGTCAACAACCTTTCCCCACCAGGGTTCTGACAGTCCCAAGGTCCCCCGTCAGAGAAAAATCCACTCAGATTCAATTCACTGAACAAATGTGTGTTATTTATGATGTGCCAGGCACAGTGCCAGGCCAAGCAAAGGATGGAATTCCTCATGTGAGCAAAGCTTCCAAAGACCACAGACACAATTCAAAGACAGAGGTAGCCCCTTGGCTCAAGCAATCAGAATAGACATCAGTGTGGAGGCAGCATTTGAAACAGACAATGAAGACAAGGATCTAGGATGGGGGACTCAAAAGACCTGAGCCCAGGCATGGAAGAAGCTCAAGAATTAGCTTAGTGGAACACTACTTCCCAAAAGTACATGCCCGGGCGATTCTGAAGAGAAGCCATTTAGAGCTAAAGAAATTACTTTCCGGTTGAAGAAGTCACATAGTACTGAAGAATGCTGCCTGCCTGCTTTCAGATCCTGCAGTTCACCAGCTGTATAACTTTGGGCAATTTCCTTCCCATCCCAGAGCCTCAATTTCATTATCTGTAAAATGGGGATCATACTTCATTGGGCTGATAGTGCTGATTAATTCATGCAGAGAATACGAAACACTTGGCTCAGTGTGTGGCACCTGATTCATGGTAAGCAGTCTGAATGAATGTAATTCACTCAAGTGGGAGCTGTTTAAACTGGATCACATTTCGGATATTCCTCGAATCACACACAGCACAGCTCTGCTGGCAGAAAGACTTGGTTAATGTTAGGGTACAGTAAGTGTACGGCAGGGTGGCCTTTACTTTTGTAAATATCTAATTTTCAGACTTCTGTGTGGCTCATACCACTTTACCGAGTAAGACAACCCCATAAACACCACCAGCTTCCAATTGCCAAAATAAATACGCAACCCGGAAAAAAGTTTTTCTTCTGGGACTTTCTTTCAATGTGCCAGTGTAGGTCGTCACATTCTGGACTCACGCTTACACAGTGGTTGGCAAAAAGGTGGGGGGGGGGCATTTTCTAAACTATGGTAAGAGAGAAAAGGGCCTAGGAAGGTAAACAGTGAGGAAACAGAAATATAAGGGGTAAAAATCAATGTTTGTGGAATAACACAGCATTTCCCTAACTTTCATGTGCTGGGAAGCACCTGGAGATCTTGTTCAAATGCAGGCTCTGATTCAGGACATCTGGAATCTGGACCTGAAAGCTGCCTTCTCTTAAGATCCCGGATGAGGACTATGCTATTGGTCCATCATGGACCAGTAGAGTAGCAAGGGCTTATAAAAGGGCTGAGTGGAGAGACCCCAAAAGAGAGAAGGATAACTTGGAAAAAAATGGCATCCAAACAAGATGACAAGAGTTCTGGATGATTTGAGGGGCAGCCAGACCAGAGATGTAAATACTGTGACGAGACGTCCAAAGGGAAGGTGTTCAGCCAGGAAGAGGCCCCAGCTCACGAAGCTCCAGTGCATTAGTCACATTGACTGTGAGTCACTCACAGTATTCTAGAATTGTTGATTGCAAACATTTTGGAGAGTGCTGCGATAAAGGAATGTGCTCACAGCCATTAACTATGAGGCACTAACTCATTTCAGCTGCCTGACACAAATTATGCTCCGTACTTGAAAAATAGCTATTGATCAGCCCCTTCTTTCTCGTGTCTTCCAATACCCCAGATCAGCACTTCCGTTCACATCCCCCCCAGACACCCTCACACACCTAGTTAGATCCTTCCCAACTCAAAAACATATCCCCTGAGACTTCATTCTACTTTCTTCTCATTTTCGCTTTTAAAAATCAAACCAGCAAAGAAACAAATCAAAAGGCATCTCTTCTCGTTTTTCCACATATCTGCTTTCAGAATGGCAATGAACTTCCCAATGTCTTTTATTTTCTCAACTCATTATAGACACAAAGGCAACAAATCAACTGATCTATCATTTCCTGCGTTAGAAGATAAGAAACTAAGAGGGCATGAAAAGGACAGAATATAGAATTAGCCTTTACAGAATTGAATCAGCTTCAGGGGCAGGTTTAATGGTAACTTGCTGGAGCACCCTCGAGTTGCAGCTCGTGGATCAACAAGGAAAACCATAGTCTGTCAGATTAAAATAATGTGCATCTTCTCTAGTCTTCTTACCTTCAAGAAAAATTGTTGAGGTGTGTATATATTATGTGGCAGGTTGACGGTAATGATGCCCCAATTCTCTATCCCTCCCTGTATCCCCACCCTTTGCACACAGCTCTGCAGCTTCTCCCATCAAGAGGTGGAGCCAACATCCCCACCCTTTGCTCAGCTACCTTGTGACTAGAATGTGGCACAAGCAAGGGGGTGTGGGCTTAGCCTAGAGACCTTACACACCTCTGTTCTTTGTTTTTCTGCCTTTGCCAAGAGAGCAAGCCTAGGCTAGCCTGAGAAACCAGTTAGAGCAGAACAGGGTTATCCTAGACCAGCCAGCACCCAGCTGACCCACCTGCTGGCCAGACACAAGTGTGAGTCCAGCTGAGATCAGCTGAGCTGGGTTAGACCAGCACAACTGCATAGTCAACTCTTGGGCTGGTAAAAAAAAAAAAAAAAAAAAAAAAA
>PVKH010007284.1:0-20332 GCA_004027955.1 Chaetophractus vellerosus | reverse complement strand
AAACCCAGACTGAAACATGTCTGCAAAAGTGTGCTGACTAGCACCATCTGCTTGCCTGTCTGGAAAATGCAGGGACAAAAGCTTTTCACACTCTGTATCCAACCCCTGGGAGAAAATCTACACCCCACTAGTGAATTCCTGGCCCAATTTTGAAGACTTTAGCTGGGAAATTTTAAAGACTGAACATAAGCTGAACCAAATATCAAAGAAGAGTTGTGGAAAAAAAAAACAATAGGCAAGAAAGAGAAATTACCCATCAGAGTAAATTCAACAAAATATTCAGATGCTGAGACATCAGCAAAAAATTACAAGTCATACTAGGAAACACAAAAAGATGGCCTATCCAAAAGAACAAACCAAATATCATGAGGAGATATAGGATTTAATACCCTTAATCAGTGATAATCACACAACTATCCTAAATCATGTAAAAGAATTTAAAGAAAATATGACTAAAGAAATAAACGATATTAAGAAGTCACTTGGAGAGCATAAATAACAATTAGAAGGCCTGCAAAGAAAAGTAACAGACCTTATGGGAATGAAAGCCATGATGGATGAGGTTAAAAATACATTAGAGGCATATAAGAGCAGATTTGAATTGCATGAAGACAGAATTAGTGATTTTGAAGGCAGAACATATGAACTGGAAAAGACAGGAGAACAGAAAGAGAAGAAAATGGAAAAAATGGAACACAGTCTCAAGGAATTGAATGACAACATGAAACACAGAAACATGCACATTATTGTTGTCCCAGAAGGAGAAAAGAATGGAAAAGGGGCAGAAAGAATATTTGAGAAAATAATGAACAAAAACTTCCCAATCCTTATGAAGGACAATGCACTTCAAACAGAATAGAACTACCCTGAGACATCTACTGTTCACAATGACAGATATCAGAGATAAAGAGAGGATTTTGAAAGCAGCAAGAGAAAAGCAAAGCATCACATACAAGGGAAACTTGATAAGATTAAATTCCGACCTCTCATAAGATAACATGGAGGAGAGAAGAAAGTGCTATGAATGTATTTAAGGTACTGTAAGAGAAAAACTGCCAGCCAACAATTCTGTACCTGGCAAAGCTGTCCTTCAAAAATGAAGGGGAGTTTAAAGTCTTCACAGATAAACAAAAACAGATAGACTATGTTACCAAAAGACCAGAATTACAAGAAATACTAAAGGGAGTGCTGCAGCCTGACAGGAAAAAACAGGTTGAGAGATTTGGAGAAGCGTTTAGAAATGAAGATTAGGAAGGGTAAACTAAAGAATAAGAATACAAAAACAGAAAAACGATATGAAAACAAAGAGCTGAAGGACAAAATGGATGAAGTAATGCCATTACAGTAATATCACTGAATGTTAAAGGATTGAACTCCCCAATCAAAAGACATAGACTGATAGGATAAAAAAATATGAGCCATCTATATATGGTCTACAAGAAAGCCAACTCAGACATAAGGACACAACCAGGTTAAAAGTGAAAGGCTGGAAAAAGGTATCCCATATAAATAGTAAGCAAAAAAGAGCTGAAATAGATTAGATAAATGTAAAATAGCATTATAGTATATGAACAATAATTATTCAGTGCAACTGGCAAATTGTTCCTGTGATCAGTATTCTGTAATTTTTTTATACAAAATAAATACTTTCTTTTAATTGAGGAGGACTGGAGAAAAGATATCTTCTTAGATACTTCTTTTTTCTTTAATCCTTTCTTATTCTTACTCTTTTAAATAAAATAATATATCTGGGTCAATAATGATTTAGCATGACTACTGTTGAACAAAATTTTGAGTTCTTCTACCTCATAAAATTATGGGAGCTGTCAAATTGTTATCTGCTGTAATTCATTCCAACAAGATGTGACGAATTCCCAAACAGAAATTTGATTATCTAGAAAGAATTATGGCCTAAATGTAAATAACTAAACTGATATTTTATTTCATTCTTAGAGATTATTGTGTCCACTAGTTAAAGCTGTAATTTAAAAATTAGAATTTTGTTATAATTAATTTCTATTATATATGAATTATTATTTACATTTATAAATGTTTGTTGCTAGGTTATCTGTGTGTGTGTATGTGTGTGTTGGTAACCAATCCTTTATTGAAACTGGTGACTTGCACACTTAGAACAACAAAAATAATGTTCAATATATACAGCCTTTGTATGGACTATTTGACTATTTGGCTATACACAAGGCATAGTGATAACACAATCTAATATTCATAAGAATCTGTGCACAAAAAAGAAACCAAAGAGACAACATGTGAACGTTACAGTGAAATGACATCACAGGTCCAGTGAAAAGTTGGCATAATACAAAACACACCCATCTATTGCAAATGACATCTTCCTAAATATCCAGATTTCTTTCAGTTAGTAATTTACCCAGAGTTTGAAGCAGATATTTGTTGTGTAGTTGTGAGTCTCTTAAGTGACACAACCTCTGCATTTAAGTTTGCTATCCCCTGCTTCAAATATAAATTCTCTGGTACAGCCACTTTGTAGACATTATCTTTAATTTCAACAACTCCAGTTTTGAAACTATTCTGAGTCTTGCCATTAAACTCTTTTTGATGGCAGTGTTCTGATTTGAGAGACTAGTCTCGAGTTTTAGTCAGCTGCACTGAAATGGGCATGAGAGACAAATGTACCATAGTTGGGACCTGATGCTTTTCAAGTTCAAGGTGTTGTTTAGATGTCACATCCTCAGGCGAGGAAAGTTTTTGCCCAGCATGAAATTCGTTATCTAACACCTCTACTTTTGTCTGCATGGCTTTGGCTTTGATCCGAAGCTTGTGTGGCAAGGCAGAAGAATTCACTTCTGGAACCTTCACCACTGTCACATGGATGAGTTTCAGTTCAACCAGAGAATGGATGAATGGATCGAACCCTTGGGAACCTGCCACTCGTCTTCTCCATTGGATGATTTTCCAACCACAGCATCGTCAGTCTCTGATATTCTCGGGGAATTACTGGAGGATAAAATGACTTGCAAGAGGGCGGAGAATGTGAGCAGCCAGGAAAAGAATTTCCTATATAATTTTGATATACAGAGGCTGTATAGGAGCATCTGTCATCTCTAGGCTCTCTCCAATAGGTCTCATGATCCATCAGTTCTTGTTTTATGATCTGGAACTTGTTTTCAGGGCTTGTGCAGTTATTCTGGACAGGACTCTACTGATCATGGTCTACTGAGGATACATCTGAAACGTCCAACAGAGAACTCTGGAGAATGTTTAGTGACAGAAATACAACTATTTGCAACCATAGAAGGTTCATGCTCCTCCACAAATGAACTGATGCTGGATTTGGAAGTGTTATAGTCTTGAAAGTATACAGCTGTAGAATTACTGAGTTTCTGAAGCTCTTGAGCATACACTGTGGAGCTAAATAAACCAAACTTTAATTTTAGTGAAAGGAGATCAGCTTTTAGAGTGGTGTTTTCTTCTCCCAGAGCAATTAGTTTGTTCTCTAAAACCAGGTCATTCAGTCATCATTTCTCATGAGACTGTTTGGCAGCTTCATTATTTTTCTGCCATTTTTTCCCAATATATGGCATCTTTCTTTCATCAGGAATGAATTCCCGCTTTCTCTGACAGGCTGAAGATCTTCCCCCACACTTCCTTCATTTAGTAGCAAGTCTTCACTC
Organism: Chaetophractus vellerosus; assembly: GCA_004027955.1. Taxonomy (NCBI): domain Eukaryota; kingdom Metazoa; phylum Chordata; class Mammalia; order Cingulata; family Chlamyphoridae; genus Chaetophractus; species Chaetophractus vellerosus. The sequence goes on along the minus strand of PVKH010007284.1, from coordinate 16,676 downwards.
GTACTCAAATCTTTAGACACTTCAGCTACTGAAGAATTAAGTACCATTATCTTGTCCACACTACTACCAGTATCCAGAGAGGCCTGTTCCTTTTTGATGGTATGCATTTTCCTCAGCTGCATCAGAAACAACCTTCATCTAAAGAGATAACGTAGGTGTATTAGTCCGCCAAAGGGTTGCTGATGCAAAATTCCAGTAATTGGTTGTTTTTTTTTAAGGGTATTTATTTGAGGTAGAAGCTTACAGTTACCAGGCCATAAAGTATAATTTCCTTCCCTCACCAAAGTCTATTGCCACGTGTTGGAGCAACATGGCTGCCAATATCTGCCTAGAGTTCAGGCTTCTTTGGTTCCTCTCTTCCCAGGGCTCTGTTTCTCTCCAGGCTCAGCTGCTGTGCTCTTTCTCCACAAGGTCAGCTGTAGACTATGAGGCTTTCTAGGTTTTGCCTCTTTCCACAAGGCCAAGCTGTGAACTATCAGGCGAACAGCTCGTCTCTTTTCCCAGGGCCTCCTCTCCTTCCTCATGACGCTCCTCTCTGTGCTTACAGTATTAAAACTCAGCATTAGACCTCCAACTCTGTCCCTTGACATGTCTTTTATCTTTGAGTCCCCACCCACCAAGGGGCGGGGACTCAATGTCCAAGTGACGTAGCCCAATCAAAACCCTAATCATAATTTAATCACTCCCAGAGGAACAGATCAGTTGACAAACATAATCCATATCTATTTTTGGAATTCATAACTATATCAAACTGCCACAGTACCAGAACAAATTTTCCCCAGGATTCTCAAGCTCTTTAAAAGCTGTGGTTTAAAATTCATCAATAATCTTCCTTTTGGGGCAATCATTCAGGAAGAATCTCCCGGGTTCTTCAAATTGAACGTAATAGGTGTCTTCTAGGCTATCTGGTGCCATGGCCCTGCCAAGCAGTGAAGGGGGGCCATCAGGAGCGGGTGCACCCTCGGTGCAGGTGGGCATGTCGGTCCACCAGTGCCGCAGTTGTGCTGTAAGATGTGTCTAGGCTATCTATTTTTGTAATTGATTATATTAAATCTAAACTGGCTTTGCACTCTCTTTTAAAGTTTAATTTATTTCAATCCATTTTTCTATTTATTTTACAATTTTACAATAAAGGACTTTTTAACAGCTAACAGAAGCCATTGATTATACACTTTGGATAGATCATATGGTACATGAATGTATCTCAATAAAACTGCTTAATATATAACTGTGCAACAATAGCCAGAAAGAACAGCTATGTACAGTAGGGGAAACAGAGAGATTGAGTGATGAGGAATTTCCTTGTTTATCTGTTTTTGTTTATTATTATTATTAAAGAAATGAAAATGCTCTAATAATGATTGAAGGGATGAATGCACAACTATGTGATTTTACCAAATACCATTGATTGTACACTTTGGATAAATTGTATGCTTTATTAATATGCAACAATAAAATTGATTCATAAAACAACAACAACAAAAAAAACAGTAATTGATGTTATGAAGCCTGTTCCATGTGTCTGTGTGATGAAGCATGGTATTCTGGAGAAAAATGGAGAGGGGAAGGGGTAAATGTTGCCCTAAAAACGATTGCCATTCTTTTGTTCTTGTTGGGACCTGTGCATGGGAAGGGTGGGAGCTGGTGTCTTTGTCAATAAACTCTCATTTACACACACAAAACATAACAATAAACCCTAACCGAAAAACTATATAAACTCATAGGAAAAAAAACCCTGAGACATCCTAATCCATTCCTGATAAAAATTTTCATAACGGAAAAATAATATAAACCCACAGAAAATTAAAAAATAATAATAATAATAAAACAATACAAAAAAAAAAAACCCTGGGAAATCCAGCATCCATTCCTGATAAAAACTAGGAATAGGAGAGAATTTCCTCAACAAGATGAAAGGGCATCTATGAAAATCCTACAGTTAACATACTTAAAGGTAAAAGACTGAATGCTTTCTGTGTGAGATCAGTAGCAAGACAAGGATGTCTACTCTCACTGCCTCTATTCAACACTGTACAAGAGGTTTCAGTCAGTGAAATCAGATCAGGAAAAGAAATAAAAGGCACCCACAATGGAAAGGAGGAAATAAAACTATCTTTATTCACAAACAATATTATCATCTATGTAGAATAGCCACAGCAATCTAGAAAAAAAGCTTCTAGACCAAAAGACTAGTAAAATAAATGATTTTAGCAATGCAAAAATAAAAGATTATACAAATATCAATTATAGTTCTATATATTCACATCAAATTTTCAAAATTGAAATTTAAAAAAATGCAATTCACAATAGCAGAAAACGAAATATTTAGAGAGGAATCCATCAAAAGTGTAAGACCTTGTATTAGTCAGACAAAGGGGTACTGACACAAAATAACAGGAAGCTGTTGGCTTTTATAAAGGGTATTTATTTGGGTTAGAAGCTTACAGTTACCGAGCCATAACGTATAAGTTACTTCCCTCACCAAAATCTATTGCCATGTGCTGAGGCAAGATGGCTGCCAACGTTTGCCAAGAGTTCAGGCTTCTTGGGTTCCTCTCTTCCTGGGGCTCCGTTTCTCTCCATGCTCAGATGCTGTGCTCTCTCCACAAGGCCAGCTGTAGACAGGCAAACGGCTCTGTCTCTTTCCCTGGGACTTTTGCTGTGTCTAAGGAGCCATCTCTATTCCTCTGTGTTCGTCTGTGTGTTCACTTCCCAGGCTCCAGCTCAAAACTCAGCATCAGAACTCCAATTCTGTCCTTTGCCATGTCTTTTATCTGTGAGTCCCCACCCACCAAGGGGCAGGGACTCAATGCCCTACTGACGTGGCCCAATCAAAGTCCTAATCATAATTTAATCAAGTAAAAGTAAAACCTCTGAATCCAATACACTCTAATATACCCAGAGGAAAAGACTAGTTTACACACATAATCCAATATCTCTTTTTGGAAATCATTGATAATGTCAAACTGCTACAGACCTGTACAAAGAAAACTACGTAACATTAATAAGAGTAGTTAAGTAGACCTAAATAGACGGACATATCTTCCTCATGGGTCTGAAGACTCAATATTGTTAAAAGGTCAATTATGCTCAAATTTATATAGAGTCAACATAATTCCAATCAAAATATCAGCAGGATATTTTTGTAGAAGTCAAAAGTCTGATTCTAAAATTCATATGGAAATAAAAAAGGCTTAGACTAGCCAAAACAAAATGTGAAATAGAAGAGTAAACTTGCAGGGCTAACACTACTAGTATCAATGATTATTAAAGTGTAATAATCAAGACAGTATAATAGAAAAATATATAAAAAATCAGAATAAAGTCCAGAATTAGACCCACACAACTGATTTTTGACAAATTTGCAAAGGCAATTCAGTGAAGAAAGGATAACCTTTTCAAAAATTGGATATTTATATGCTAAAAATTTCAATTCATACCTCACATCATATAAAAATGAATCCAAGATAGCTCATAGACCTAAATGCAAAATCTAAAACTACAAAACTTATAGAAGAAAACAGAAGAAAATTTTTGAGACACTGGGTTATGCAAAGAAATCTTAGATCCAACATCTATGGCACAAACCATAACTGAACAAATTGGGAACTTGAATTTCATCAAAATAAAAGACATATGATCTCCAAAAGACAATTTTAGGAAAATGAAAAGACAAGCTACAGACTGGGAGTAAATATTTGCAAAGTATATATCCTATACAATTCTCGTATTCAGCATATATAAAGAATTCTCTCAAAACTTAATAAGCAAACAAATGATTCAATTAAAATAAATAGGCAAAACATTTGAACAAACAATTAATCAAAGATAGCCATATAGCAAATAAGCACTTAAAACACGCTCAAATGCCATTAGTCTTTAGTTAAATGCAAATGAAAACCATGATGAAATAACACTACACACCTACTCAAATGGCTAACATTAAATAGATTGTACCATAACAAGTGTTGGTGCGAATGTGGAGGAACAGAGACTTACATATACTGCTGGTACAAATTTTAATACAACCACTTTGGAAAAGAGTTTGGCAGTTTCTTAAAAAAATTAATTACACACCTACCATATGATACAGCCATTCTACTCACACACATTTACACAAGAGGACATGAGCATACAAAGACTTAAAGACATAAATGTTCATAGCAGCTTTATTTGTGATAAGCAAAAACTGGAAACAATCCAAATGTCCATCAATGGGTGAATGGAAAAAACAAATGTTGGTATGTCAATATAGTTGGAATACTTCTTAGCAATAAAAAGAATGAACTACTGGCATATTCAGCAACATGGGTGAAACTCAAAAATAATTATGCTGAAAAAATCCAAAAAGTAAAAGAACATATGGTATAATTCCATTTATATAAAAATTCAGAAAATCTATAGACAGAATGCAGATGAGAGGGTGTCTAAGGGGTGGGGAAGTAGAAGACTGGCTATAGGGAATACAAAGGAAAATGAAATTTTGGAGGTCTGAGAGTAACGGATATGTACATACTCCTGATATAGTGATTAAGAAACATTTGAGTTGAAAAATGAGTTCAAAAAAGACTAAAAATTTAGAAAAAGTAATTTGAAAACAAATGATTCAAATAGCTCTGTGATTAACATGGTTCAAGCAGCCTGCAGAGTGGGCATTCCCAAATGCCATACTTTGGTCTATTATAACCAAAATATTTAATTCTTATCCTAGGGAGTTCTGCTACATTCTCTAATAGGATGGCAAGAATCCCTGGAGTACAAAGGCAGTGCCTAATCTAGGATGATAGACAATTATGACAGGTCCTTGTTATGGATAATTGTACTTATGAACATTTTCTTATGAAATTGAAATTTAGTCTAGTATTATATATTGCCTAAGAGTTAACTCCAGAAAGCTTCCTTGTTGCGCAAATGTGGCCTCCCTCTAAGCCAAACTCAGCATATAAACAACTACCTTCCCCCTTGTGTGGGAAATGAGCCTCCCTGGCCATGAAGGATTATTACCAAATGCCAACTAGCAATGCATCTGGAAAAGACCTTAACCAAAAGGGGGAAATGGTAAATACAAATGAGTTTTATGACTAAGGGATTTCAAAGTTTATCAGGAGGTCATTCCAGAGGTTACTCTTATGCATGTCTTAGCAGGATGTCATTGACTGCCACAGTAAATAATGCCTCAAATAGTGGGGCTCCTGAGGGCTCTAGAGACATCCAGACACTATAAGCAGGGTAGACAAGTTCAGGAATCCAGCACTCTGTCAGTGGGCCTTACTTTGTAATGTATGTTCCTGAGTATAACAGAGTTAGACTCTTTTATAGTTTCCCTACACATGGCTCTTCTGCTCATTTTATTTGAACCTATAATTAGCACTATACTTGATAAATATATGTCCCAGAGATTTACATCTTTGGTCCGTCCACGTGCCAGTTGAGCCCTGAATCTCAGCAGAGTTGCAACACCTACTCTCCAGTTCATTAGACTCACCCAGGACAACTAATAAGGAGATGATGATGGACAATGCCCATCCCAAGGAACAGAGAGTGTGCAACTGCAAGCAAGATAGTTCCATCCATCCATCCCATGAGATCTAAGCTCCCTCTCAATTAGAAGCAGAGTAGGCATCACCATCCCAAAATCCTCAAGATGGGGAATGAACAATGGACTAAAGTAGACTTATTATTCTACTATAGACTTATTATTCTGGCAATGGATGAACTTTTATCATTGATATAAAGGCAGTGGCCACCTGAGGTTCTGAGGTGAGGGAGAGGGAAGAATAGGTGTAATATGGGGGCATTTTCAGGACACTGGAATTGTCCCGCATGACATTGCAATGATGGATACAGGCCATTACATATTTTGTCATAACCTACAAAATTGTGTGTGACAGAATGTAAACTATAATGTAAACTATAGTCCATGGTTGGTAGCAATGCTTCAATATATGTTCATCAATTGTAACAAATGTACCACACTAATGAAGGATGTTGTTAATGTGGGAAAGTGTGGGAGGGGAAGGGAGTGGGGCATATGGGAATCCCCTATATTTTTTATGTAACATTTATGTAATCTAAAGCTTGTCCAAAATTTAAAAAAATTTAAAAATTGACCAGACCTCCTTGAATAATAATTGGCATCAGGCAAAATGCAGGAGGAACTTGGGACAATTTGTCACCTCTTTAAAGCAAATATAATTTCAGAGAAGTTTGGTAGCAATATTGCAAAAAGAAGAGGAAAACTTGGACAGGACTCCCATTGAAAAGGTGATGAAAAATTGAACCTTAGAATATAATAATAGTCAGTTGGAATAAGCTGAGCCGACCATATAAGCAATGAGTCTCTGTCAATACTCTAAAAGGTACCCATTAACATACATTGAATAAAAGATAATTCAATTTCCAATTTTATAGAAATATATATCGTGGCATATATTAATATAAATCAAACTGTAAATCTTGTTTAAGTTTGGCCAACAATAAAATACCTAAAACAATGATTTAAAATTTTAAATCAAAATTTATTGACAAGGAAAGTTGTCAAAAATATTTTATATTTCATTTTTTAAATTGAAAAAGCAATCAATAATACAACCTACAAGGTATAATGACATGTGTCTATTAATAAATATTCATAGAAGCATTATGCAAGCATACACACACAAAATGTTAATAGGGTGGTGTTTGTATTTATAGGACAATTCTTTTTTTTAATACTATTTTACACTCAAAATCATAAAATAGTATTTAATATTAAAAAGCTAAGCTAAAAACTGACTTAACTGGCAGGGAAAGATTGAGAACTCCTGCAGAGAATTTATAGTTCCAAGAAAAGTTTAATGTTATCTTGTTTTTCTATAGGAATTACAAGAACATTTTAGGGTGAAAAGATAAGTCAAAAGAAATTACATCAAATAATAAGGTAGTACTATGTATATTATAGTCAAAATAACATTTTCATAATTTTAGGTTTTATAGAATGCCTATTATTTGGAGTAACTGGTCCAAAGTAATCTCATAAAGCACACTTTGGAAAATCAAAATTAGAAAAGTTTCTCCTCAAGCAGTTCAAGTTAGAGGTCAAATCTCACCCTACCTTCCTGTCACTCTCTTCTCTGCTTCTACGCCGCTGTTCCTCAATTCTAGCTTCTCTTTTAACATCTTCTCCAATCTTTGTCAGAAGTAACATCTCTTTTGTCTTCCATTCCTATAGATCACAATGTTATTCTACTCATAGTATTTTTGTATTTTGTCCACCATCAACAAGCAAGTCATATACTTGACAGTCATACAGTGGCTTTAGAATGGGTTTTTCTTACTGCATTTCTATTAGTAAGGCACGATCATTGTTACTGAAGCTAAATTCTAAAATTTAAAGAGCAGAAATTGGCTCATCTGCATAGTTTATGGTCTCTGTCTCACTATTTTAGGTAATAACTTATAAATTATAGCAGTGAGAAAAGATTAATGGGGATAAGTTCTATATGCCTGAAATGACTTCAAGCCCTATGATAAGGCAGCTAAAATTTACAAATGAAAACAACTGTACACAATTTTTTTCTCAACATTTTAAATTTGTCTCTCACCTCTTCAATTTTTTTACGAAGACTAAGTTTTCTTCTTGTGTGTTCCCGCTGTCGTCTTTCCTCTCTATCCATCTGGATTAGGCGTTGCTCTTCTGCTGTGCGCTCAAGTTGTTCTAATTCCTTACTTATCATATCCAAATATCTAAGTAAAAGCACAAATGTTAGTGAAGATGAACTGTTTAGTTCCCTTATAATGACATTATCTGCTTTGATATCCCCAACTACCTCCTTGCTTGCTTTTTATTTCTTGAACTACAGGAATTTTAGTTTATCAGCCATGTTCATGGACTTTAATTCAGTCTGACCCACCAACTCACAATTCTTCACTCATTACACAGGTCTCCCTGCTATATCAGTAGGTATATGGCCAAGACAATGGTAAAATGTGGTGCAGACTTACTGAAATCATTTTACACAGTAAGTACTCATAGCTCAGTAGATTACGCAAAGAAAACAAATCAACTGAAGCAGTGATTTCAAATTTGGGGTGGGGGGGGACCCAGTAGATTTGAATATCTTAAGAAAAAGGTGGGTACTGAATTCCCTGTAATTTACAAGTCCTTGAAGAGAACTCCCATCCATAGTCTGAGCTTCCCTGAGCTTCCGGTGGGTCAGTATATATTATGGCACTATCATGAAATGATACCACGGACTATAAAAATCATATAAAGCAACTCTATCCCTCATCCCCAATGAAGGAGAAAGAAAAAGAATAGTAACTAATCCCTTCATCTCCTAAGAGCTTGCCACGGAATGGAAACATTTGAATGTGTGTGGGTAATAGCTGAATGAGCTTACAAAGTTTCTTGGAGCTAATACATTTATATTAGCATCAGATCAAGTTATATTAAAGCTCCTTTATTTACCTGGCACTAACTTCTTCAAGCTTAATGCTGTCAGTCCTTAAAGATGACTCATAAACAACTGCGATTGTTTGAGGCAGGTGCTAAAAGACAAATTCTTTCCCTCTCCTTCTATAGAAAGAATTCTGATTTTTCTTTCAGTTACTAGTTTGGCTTATCTCTTGAGTTCCCAGATGCCCTGACTTCACTGGTAGAAATTCCTCTTCCTAGCCTTGGTACCAAAGTTTCCAAAACCCTGCACCTCTTTGTCTCCCTTCCTTCTTCTTCACACAAAGGGTACCTTAGGGGAGTCAAACAGTACCTAGTAATGTTTTTTTATCCTGTCTTCAATTCCTCCTAGAATTTTCTAAACTTATTTGGATCTACAAGATTTATACAATATAAGCGTTAACTTCAATCTTACCTGTGCCTTATTAAGCGTTCTTGGTCCTTCATAGATTGAGTGCCCTCCTGTAATAACCAGTTTTGGAACTGTGCAACATCAGAACTTTCAAGGCTTTGGTTGTTTTCCTGTAGCTTATTAACTTGTTTTGCAAGCAATTTCTTTAAAAAAAAAAAAAAATATATATATATGTGTGTGTGTGTATAAATATATATAAACAAAATGCAAAATGCCTTTTATATTTCCCAGAAATAAAACATCCTTGATATACCTTTTTTATATTTAGGATTTAGTAAAATTTCTATACTTTACAAATGGCTAATTCTATTTACATTTAAATCTATTTTAAATCCATTCCAGTCAACTGAAACAAAGTAAAGATTTCTCTCTGGAAAAAAACAAAAGATAAATATTTCATTTTATTTTACTAACCATTCTGGAAAAATAAAATGAGCATGTGGAAGAAATGGAGAAGCTCTCCAGTTACATAGAAGAAGAAAAGTGGGGAAAGTATAGAACACTTCTAAGTATGGGGAAGTCATTTTCATTTTTAGCCAAATCTCTTAATCTCAGGACATAAATCTGCACACACATAAACTTACATCTTTCTCAATTTTACCCAACTTTCTTGAAACTAAAACATGAATTCTCTCTCTTTCACACATACACAAACATACACCTTTGAGGCATCAATTGAAAAGAAGTTCCTGTCTATACCCACTCACTCTACTTCACCTCTAATAGCAACATTTTTTTAAACTGGATGAATAAAGGTGCATGGGTACACATACAAATACACAGTGTGCATGTCACCTGTAGAATACTGCAGCCATTCATATCGTTCCTCTCCTACTAATCCGGTTGTTTTGAGTTTTAGCTTAATACTCTTACTACTTCAATAAACTCTTCTTATTGGCCACAGCTCAGATAGAAGGGATACAACTAAGTAGCAATTTAATTACTAAATTATGCCAGCTACCATTGACATAATAATGGATGACCTGGTCCCTTTCCCCTCTTGACCCACTATAACAACCTTCAAATACTGTTTATTCCTGCCCAAAATTATCAGTTGGAAACCTTACTTGATTAGTTACCTCCATAATTAAAGGTTAAAATATTATAAGAAAATATCAACAAACCTTCCTTCCAAACTTTATGTAAAGAAAACAAATTTAAGTATTTAACTTACTTGTTCTCTTATATAGTTCCTTTCAAAGTCTAATTTTAAACTGGTAAGATATTGTCTGTACTTATTCAATTCCCTTAAGGTACATACAATCTAAAAAACAAAACAAAACAAAACAAAATAAATACAAATATACAGCAATCATAGTAATCACTTTCCAGAGAAATAACAGTAATTCTAAACAGGCATTTTGAGAATATTTTTGCTATCAAGAGTAATAATATCTTTTGCTAAAAATTTTGTAAGCCATATCTCTCCACAATTTCTGCCCAAATAATATAAATATGGCTTACATCACAATGAGGAATTTAGTACACACAATTATTTTGAGTTACTAAAATAAAATACAAATGTAATAACAATGTTTAAGTGCAATGAGAATATATTCTACCACATGGATTTTGCTGGTTCCCATTTTTCTCAAGTTTTTAAAAGGTTTATGAGCATAATCTTTGACAAGCATACAGTCCCATTAGAGACAAAGAGAACTATGATACAACTGGGGAAATTATACATCTTTATACCCTTCAATCATTTGGTAATCGTCTTCTGATGATGTCAAAGGAAAAAAGGTGACGAAAGAGGCAGTTTCATTTAGAAATAACTGCCTTATTTCCCATGAAGCAAATACTGAGTAATTTATGGAATTCCCATTAAGTATTATCTAGTGACCAATCAGATACAACACCCTGGTGAGGCAGAGAAGTTTACATCAAGTCTTAAAGATTTTTACTTATAAACAAGAAATAATCTTCAACCCACTTTATTATTGCTGGTAATGTAGCCACCTTTTTTTAATCTCCTCAGGATATCTTTGCGTTTATAGTATGCTTTTAAATGTGGATCATGGAGATTTTTATACTGGTTTTCCAAAAGTCGACAATAAGGATCAGACAGGTTAAAACCATAAGAAGGTCGAAAAAGCTGCCAACAGAGATTCAAAAATATTACAAATGTAAAATTAATGAATTCTCACTTTAAAATCATCTTATTGAAATGACTACAATGTTCACTGAAAATAAAACACAAAAGAAGTATCTGAAGTGAGGGAAAATCAACAACAGAAAGATTTGGGAATTGCCCTTTCCTTGCCTCTTTCCCTACATGCTTGAATTACTCTAAATATTCACTTTCACTGAATTAGTTCCTCCCCAGATTCCCAACAGGCCCTGTCTTTGAACCAAAGAAGAGAGGAGAAGAGGAAATAGAAGGGGATACGATATGTTTTAAGTTATAAAGTCAGTGCTGTGCTAGGATTCTCCCTTTCCTCCTCCCTCTTCCAGGCCAAGGCACTGCATCAAAGGATAAAATGAAGAAAAATAATAGAAAATTCTCTCATCACGATTCATGGAAACAATTTTAACAACAAATAATAGAGGTAAAACTCAAATGTTAAAGATTATGGATTAAAGAGTTATTCTATCTTGGGTCTTCTCAATGCAAGAAATCCAAAGATTTCTGAGTGCTAGAGTAGAGAGAAAATTGAAGGACTTTATTATATAGTTCTCCACATTAAAGAACAAATTATAAAGGATATTATAGGAATTGAGGTTTCTCCATATGTAAAAAGACCAAAAACAACCTTATGCCGTACCCACTAGCATATGAAAGAAAGAAAAGCTAATCAGCTAATAGTCATGTTTCTATATTTGTTATTCCTTTGTCTCATTTGTAATTTAAAACATTACCAAAGTGAGTTTTTTGTTGTGAGTTCTTTGTGCAATTTCAATAGCAGAATGGTGATAATGGTTAAGGTAAGACCTTTGAATGGGAAAAAGTGAAGGATGGAGTAGGTATTTAAGTGGAATGTTGCTTTTATATTCTTTCTTTTTTATTTTCTTTAAAGTTTGCTGGCAGAAGTTTTAGTCCAAGGTAATGTCAAAGTAATAACTGGCTCAGATGGACAAGAATAGATGTGGGATGTGGCAAATTAATGACCACTTGCCCTATTTGCAAGTATGTAATTCAACTTATACTGCCATGCAACATTATGTACCAATTACCAGGCCTGCCCGCCCATACGAATATGATTCCTGTGTTTATTCTGGCTGCAGTCACAACCTTATCCAGTTCCCAAACACAAAGGAGCCAGGCTGAGTGGGGCCCTAAAATTAGCTTCTGCACAATAGGTTGGAAGAAACTGTAAATGCAGAAAACAGGCCAATGGGAGGAGCACAATAGGATGCTAGCATCCCTTTTCCATTAAAAGCTTCCTTGGTAAATTTCTGACTTCTTGCTTAACACCAGACTCTAATCTCTCCCAAGGGGTATAGATTAGGAAACTAGATTCCCTGATTATCAAAGCTTTCCTGAGAAGGCAAAGAAAGGTAACCTGTAGAACAATGTCTTAATTCAGTGAAAAGCAATCAAGTCATGACGAAAGGAGTGGATTGTCTCTTTTAGATGTTCATTTTTGACTGTCAACTTCTTATGTTTCTCAAAACCAAACCCTGCTACTGACCTGTAAAAAAAAAGAATACCTTTTAACAACCCATTCATTAGAACCAGAGCAACCTTTCTGTTGTCAATTAAAATAATTGATTTGCCTTTAACACAAATTAAAGGTCTAAATATAAAACATTACTTCACTGAAAGAAAAAATAAGGATCTCACAATGTCTGTCTTTAGGGAACTAATCCGATGCCTAATTATTAAATCAATGAATTTTGGGGGACAATTAATAAAGAATAGAGAAAAACATTTTTAAAAAGTGGTTGACAAGTGAATTGATGTTCGACAGAGAACAGATAATGGCAATATAGTAAACAATATATTTGAGGAAGCAAACAAAAGATAGGACTAAGTTTACACACCAAGGAAGAGGGGTAGTAGTTACGGAATAGATTTCAAGCCTGCTTTAGGAAAATTAATGTTTGTGGGTATGACTTGATTAATTTGTGTGAGGCTGGCATATTTTTAGCTAACTTGTTCTATTCTAGTAGAACTGATTGGTTTTCAAAAGGGAAATTATTTTTTCCAGCAACAAAACTCACTTTAGAAATCATATTTATTAGACATGTATCAAATACCAACAGGCGCTTGTCATTTCTGATGACATCATAGACAGCAGAAGGGTAAGGGAGTCACTCAGAATTCTTTTTTATAGAATTTTTGCTCTACTGATCAAGAATGTGAACAAGAATATAGTATACCTTGTTTAGCTTTGGCCACTTAGCCAAGGGCTAGAGAAGTTGGAGGGGGAGAGGGGGAGGACTAAAAACATGAAAAGGTTTGTGGGAAGTACATACTACAACCCAGTATGATTAAGAGTTGTGGGAAATACAAAGCAAGGGCAATGCTAAGGGCTGCTAAGGATGGCTCAAAAGTCAAAGATTAGGGAGGAGATTTAAGAGCATGTCAGGTTTTGGAAGCAAAGTGGAAAAAGGCATAGAAGAATTAGAATGGTGTGTACCGGTAGGTAGAAAAGATGGCAGCTTGTCCAGGCTGAGACTGGGTTGGAGAAAAGGTGGGAAGGGGATAGTGGGGTCAATCAGGCAGAATCCCCACTGGGGTGGGACCTTCTTTCATTAAAGTAAGGTTACAATACTAAACAAAACAAATAAACTCATTTTAACTCCAACTTTTCACTTGTGTGAGAGGGAATCTGGCTCAAAACAAAATCATAGTAGAAGTGTTTTGTCATGAGAGTTTAGTCTAAGCTATTACTGGTTAAAATCATAACAATTAAATGCCAACCAGCACTGATAACTTCCTACCTATCAATCATACTCTCCCTAACTAAACCAAAATTCACGAAATCAGTATTTAACAAGATTTTATTATTTTAAAAGTTAACCTGGTTTCCTTAAATTATAAATTAAAAGAACGAAGAATCTAAACGTTTTGGCCTCTGATTCTATACAAGTTACTAGATGGAATTGCTTGCCACGCAATACCTTGGGTTAGATGTGGGTGTGATTATTTTATTTCTGTGAATGTTAACGCAAATTCCATTAATGTACTTTTTTTGTTATGTAGCTTCTGAATTTAACAGCTAGGGGAAAAGAGTAAATAGAATCAATGTAAAACATACAAAATTAGTTTACCTTTTCACTTAAATTCGTAGTATAGAATACAGTATTGCTTCCTGGGATCACAGGCAGCTTGACTCCAAGAGGCAGATCCAGTAGTTGAGTCGCTCCGATCCCTGGAAAGTGGGTTTTGTGCGCGCCCTGTCAGATACAATTGAAGAGTTTTGTCTTGTCTTTTAGGAACTATTTATTTAGTTGAGGCCAACCTACCTCCATTTTAACGAGCCGATACCTTCCCAAAACAAAACAAAACAAAAAAAATCCGAAGAATCATACACTCGAGTTTTAAAGACTTCACCCTGCCAGTCACACCGGAAGACCTCTCGCTTCCCGGGTCACTGGCTCTCCTCTGGCCCCTTTCCAACGCCAGTTGCAGCAGTCGGCCACGCTGCAAGAAGGCACCGGAAACCGGCACCGTAACGAACTGCCCCTTCTCCTCCTCGGCGATTCCACCCCACTCCAACCCCACCCAAAGCCAACAACGCCCTGGCGCCCCGCGGAGCCCGACGGCAACTGGCAGGCAGCCACTCACGTCTCCGCACTGGCGGCTGTCTGCGGCCAGGCCGCTGCTGGCCGTCTTGGTGGCCGCGGCATCGGCGGCCCTGGAGCAGGCGCTGAGGTACAGCTCCATGGCCAACCTGGGACCTTCTGCCCCCTCGCCGCCCTTCCCTCTCTTCTTCCCTCGCACCCCTTCCCAGTCCCTCCGTCCTCCCCGGACCGGGAATGGCCAGTGCCTCGCGTCCCCGAGGCCCCAACCTCGCCGCGTTCCAGGTTCTGAACGTTGGGGGCCCCAGGAGGGGTCGCCCTGCCTACGAGTGACTGCTACCGCGACCTCTACCCTCCCTTCGGCGCTTCCGGTTTACGCAGGGAGCGCAACCTTAGGCTTGAGTGCTTCAGTATTGGGGAAATTGGGCCTAGGATTCTGGTCTAAGAGATCCACTGTTGAAATTTATTTCTGAAACCAACACCCTTCATTTAAGACACAATGTGTAAAGCTTTGTTGGTAGGTAACAAGTTAATACCTCCTGACCCCCAACTAGGATTCCCTTAAACAAATATCCATAAGTGATTTTGTGGTCCATTCTAGTGTCAGAGGTCTGACTTTCTATGTCTTCCCCCTGGCACACCCACACATCTCCCTGCCCTCCCCTTTTATAGATACTGAACATCCCCTACCCCCAGGTCCCACAGGGCTAATTGCTCTCTTCCTGCCCACCTTCTCCTCTTTTTCTTTCTTTTCACTCTTGCTGCCACTCCTTCCTCCTCTCCACCCCCTCCCATATTTCTGATATTTCCCTCTTTCTCCTTTTATCAGCCATCCAGCCAACATTTATAGAGTACTTGCCTCCTATGGGGCGGTTGTTTTGTTGGATCTCTGGGATACAGCAGTGCGAAAACATGGCCCCTGCCTTCAAGGAGCTAGGTGGATTTAAGCATTTTAAGAGTAGAGACTCTTATCTGGCTTGTCAGGAGAATGGACTTAGCCTTTTACATTCTTTGGCCCACTGCTCTTTTCTGTTATTTGGTAATAATATCTATCATTTGTAAAGAACTCACTACAGGAAGAAATTACAACATTAATGTGGAGCCACTGGCCCCTGGACGCTTTGGGGGCAGGGAGAGGGAAAAGCAGTTGTAATACAGGGTTTTTTTTTGGGACTTGGGAATTATCCTGAGTGACATTGCAACGACACATATAGGCCATTTTATATTATCATATAACATGCAGAACTGTGTGGGAGAGAGTGTGGTCTACAATGTGAACTGTGGTCCATGCTTAGTGGCAAAGCCCCAAAATGTGTATATCTATTGCAGTTGATGTGCCACACTAATGAAGGATGTTTATGTGAGAGGTTGTGGGAAGTGTGGGAGGTGGGGCATATGGGTATCCCTATAATTTTTGTGTAACATTTATGTAATCTATGTATCTTTAAAAAAAAAAATGTATGTTCCAAAATGTAAAAAATAAAAATAATAAATAAAAGAACTCACTACAGGTGCAGTATTAAACACCCACTTCTTTTTCCTGACAGCAGCCTTCTCTTTAATTAACCCTATTTTTTTTCAGAGTACAAAATAAAGAGAATTGTTTTTAAGTTGTGACCCCAGAATCTTTGCTTATAACCAATACACTCAACTTTTATATCTGCTTTATTTGTTTTTGGTTTTATACCGCTCATTTGCTCAGGACTCCTAAATTTGAAAGTCTAGGCTAGAGATATAGTTTACTGCCAGCTTGCCACATAGATGTCCTACAATGATCTCAAATTTAGTATACACATATATCAACACCACAGTCACCACCCACAAATGCACATACTTCACAAAAACAGTACAAAAAAAAAAAAAAAAGAGTCCTAATACTGTTCTTGAAAGTTCTTTCTCAGTGACATTACCATTGTCTGCCCAAGCCAGAAACTGAGGAATGCTCTTAGGTACCTCTCTTTTCCTCACCACCACCCCCCTTCTAATTGATCCCTAAGTCCTGCTGATTTACTACCAAATTACATTACTCCCTCCTGTCCATCCCTGAATTAAGCCACTTATCATTTCTTCTTTGTGTTATTGCACAAAGACTTATAACATCTCCCTGCCACCACTTACCCCCACAGTCAATCTATTATTTTG
>PVKH010007283.1:0-20332 GCA_004027955.1 Chaetophractus vellerosus | reverse complement strand
TAAAGGGTCTCAGAACAAAGACGTTTCATAACTGAGTTTCTGTTAGGGTCACACCCATAATGGTGTCTGGTAATGTTATTGAAGGAAGGAGTGTACAGGCTGGAGAAAATTACAGTCTACAGTACTATCTTTATGTCCTTTCCTTTGGGGAGGTTTGTTATTTTTTAACTGGTGTCTGGGTCACACAGGTGGCTATGTGCTACTGACTTTGTTTGTTGTAAGGAGGGGGAACCCATGGTTTGGGCTCCCACATTAGTCAAAAGGAATACAAATGCTTATCTTGAATCGATATATATATATATATTTTTTGGTTACATATCCCTCCCCCCTTCTGCTTGCTCTTGCTGTGTGTACATTCTTCTGTGTTTTTCTATGTCTGCTTCTTGTCTCCCCCCGTCTTTGCGGCGATGTGCCGAGTCGGCCCTCTGTGGAGGCGGCTTGCTCCGTTCATGGGTGGCTCCATTCCGTTTTCACGGCCGGCTCCACTCCATGTTTTGTGGGCAGCAGTGCTCCGTGTTTTGCGGGCTGTCTTGCTTCCGCACTTCGCAGGTGGCAGCTCTGTGTTTCACGGGTGACTTTGCCATGCCCGTGGGTGCTCCGCCCTGCCCGTGGCAGCTTTTTGTCTTGCCCACGGTGGCTTTGCCCCACCCACAGATGCTTGCTTTACTCAAGGCGGTCTGCCCGCTCGGAGAGGTCCCCGGGACCCGAACCCGGGGCCTCCCATGTGGTACACCGGTGTTCTTATCCACTGAGCTATCTAGCCGGCCCTTGAATCTATATTTTTAAGGTCCACAATAGCATCAATGATAGAGCTATTTATGGTAAAAATAAACAAACAAACAAAAACACAATGTGTAACTTTAATCTATTTGTGTGATTCACTCATTTATTAACTTGTTATTGAGGGTCTTCCATGCCATGGGTAACGAGCTTGATATTAGTTAAAGTTACCATGTTGAAAAATTATACATAAACCCTGACCTCAAAGCACTTCTGATTCAATCATAGAACACAAAAATGCACATTTTCAAGTAATTTATTTAGTTCTCCATAATGCTATTTACACTGCCTTGATGTTAGGGAGCTTTGCATTATATTTGTGTTAATAGAACCATCTTCATTCACTTGTTTGGTGCTTCTTGTCACATATCTAGCCAGGGCTCAGCTATTTCCCTATTAAACCTTATTAGCACATGCTGATAACAGGTTAAAACCAGACTTGAACTGCAAACTTTCATAAAGCTGCCTTAATTCATTTTCCTGAATCCTTAAAATTTCAGAGTTCCTGGAGCTTCCTGAATCCAATAAAATTTCAGAAGTATCTGTGCTTAGAGACTTTCCAGCAGTGTCTGGTGGGTCCTTTCTGCAACTGCCAGTTTCCATTTTTCCAATATCTCTGATCTCTTAGAACAATGAGATATTTCACAAAATTGCTTAAAATTGTATTTAAAATTTAAAATTTAGGCAGGCAGGATTTATTTACTATAACCATGAATATGAAAGTCTCAAAAAAGTATTTATTTCCTTTCTCCTTAAGTGGAGTGTATCCACAAGTTTTCCTTGATCACTTATAGCATCCATTATGAACCTTAGTTACTGTTTCAAAATATACAAAACAGCATTCTTCGTTTTTCTATTCTCTGTTGCCATTTTTTACCCTTGTTTGTATTCATCCTCTCTGGCTTTTTTTTTTCTTCAGTGTTATGGCTTTACATACAATTTGAGCTATGTAAACCATCACCAAATTTTAGAAGCAATGTGCATTAAATAAAACTAAATTTAGCTCTAGGTTAAAACTCTGAGGCTCTATTTAAGTCATATAAGACAGTTCCAGTACAAAAGCAATTTCATAATGTTAGATGCTTTGAGGGGATTACTCAAAACCTGACATCTAAGTCATAAGTTATTGTATTATGGAAAGATTTAGTACTTTACAATCTATATTCTTGAAATAAAATGTCTATACATAAAATCTAGGATTGATACCATTAATTCATCCATTTATTCTTTCTTTGAGAAGTCAAATATTGAGATTCTACTATGTGTCGGAAACTTTGTAGAAGACTGGTGGATAGATTAAAGATATGACCTGTAACTATCTTTGATTGTAGAACTCATAGGTCAGGTGAGGAGCTGGATTAGAAATATATGCCAGTAGTTTTATTTTAACTGGACTTTCATTATAAATATGAGATCCAGATTGAGGGAAGAGAAAAGAAACCACAAATGAAAATGGTCACTGTTGGGAGTTTATAATAAATTGGTATACAGGTACATGACAATGAGAAAGACAAAATTAAAACAAAACTATACTCACAAATGATTTTTGGTCAGGATATGAAGAATTGAATGCAAAAACAACTAGATTAAGACATTGAATTTTAACCAAGGACATTACAAGATCAGATTTATGTTCTAGAAATATAACTCTGAAAGTAATGTAATCAATTTATTATTTCAATGGATTTATATAATGCTTTTTAAATATAAAAAGATAAATAAAAATTTTCAATTGCGCCCTGGTAATTATATATTCTACTTTAGGAAACACATTTGTGCTTACATACTGCGTGGCTCGTGTTTGCCAGGCACCAACACTTAAATAGCTCCTGGCAGAGTTTCCAACTATCACTAACAGAAGTCAGGCATTCAGAAAATATGTGTCTTTTTTATTTCCCTAAGTCTCAGGTAGGTGGTAATCTCATATGATTTCTCAGAAAAACCTGCTCAGTCAGAGTGTTTATGAGTTTGCCATATGGTATTTAAAACCTCGAGTCAAACTAGTGTTAGAAATTGTATAGACAAACCAGAGCATGCTGGTTAATGTTGTTCTCCATTCAGGGACCATGGAGATTATTTTGTGTGCCAAAAACTAAAGCCAAAGCATCTTAATATTTGAGTTTTATTGTTTTTTTTTAAATCAACTGCATAAACCAAGAATTGCATTAAGAATGTGGAGTATTTTTGCCTTCCTCACATAAAATTCACAAATAGAAATATACTTTTTTCAAATATATCCCATAATAGAATACCTCGCAATTAATTTATGTAGAGCTATGTCTAATCATGTGCCTAATTATCTTCACTGATTATTTGCAGGTGTCAAATGATGAGAAGCCAGGGAATGGATCCATTGGTTTATAATAAATCTTGAAATGGTTATTTGAAAAATGTATTGTGAATGTGCTAGGGAATGAAGAGAAAGAAGAAAATATAAATATTTGCATAATTCCCATAAAGATGTTTTTATACAACAGAGATTATGAATTCAATAACTACAGAACCTATTCTGATCATTGGATAAAAGAAACCTGTGATGGAAGATGGCCTGAGATTATGGGGAGTCTCTTTCTTCCCTCATGAATAGAAAATACATTTACATTATGTCATGTGAAATTATTGAACAGCTGCTTGGAAAGAGAGAAAAACAAGAACACCAGCCTGCCAAGGGGATGCAGTGCCGACATGAGATCAAATGCATAGAGTAAATAGAAATGGCATTCAGGAAAGGTGATAAGCAATCAAGTAAAGACCAAAGTGAGATGCTCTGACCTTATATTTAGCATCCGTGCCAAATTAGCATAGCTGTGCAGTGTACTAGAAAATTAAGTGGAAAAAAAGGACAAAGTAAGTGTAAAATCAAAGCAGAAGTTGCACATGTTTGGAATATCTGAAATAATTATGCTCTATTTCATATCCAGAGGGCTACACTTTGGTAAGCTCATCTTTTCATTGGGAGCCACGAGTTCAAAAGAAAATACTATGAGTTTGACCTATACTAATTAAACAGAAGCAGTTTTCTCTCTCTAGGTCTTGGCCTAGATGAATCTGGGTGGTCTCAGGGTAAAAAAAAGTAACTTAAAGAGAGGAATAAAGAACTTTAGCTTCCTTCATTATGCTACCCTCATTTTCTCTCCTGCTCAGCCACAGCTCATTAACTCAGCAAGTTTTCTATTCACATACAGTGGGAGACCAGCGTACCCAATCCAACATATATGGACCCCTGTGATTGGTCAGATAGCTGTTAAAATAGAAACAGTGAGGTAAATCAGTCCTTTGTGCTCTATTACTCCACCAGGATGCTCATCATTTAAGAATATGTAAATGAATTTACCGGATGCCCTAAAGCTTCCTGAAGGAACTCATTTGAGCAGAGGTAATTGATTCCAGAAGAGAGAAAGAGCCAGATTCGTTTGATTTGTTATTTACTCTCAACATTAAATCAAAGCTATTCAGATAGATATAAACAAAATCAAAGTCCGTTTTATTCAAGTGGTAGAAACCAAGTTCAAATCAGATCACAGACTTTCCTAACAGTGCACAGAATGTTTAAAAGAACCAATGGCCATTTTTCTAACAAGCAGAAAGATGTGCTAGAAGTCCCTTAGGAGACTGCCACCTGTTCTCTTGCAGCTGGCTCATATTGGGGGAAAAAAAAACAAACACAATGAGTATAATCAGTTCTCTTTCCCAGTGTTCTAATAGAACAATGGAGTCTGAAAAGGCAGCATGTCTACCAAGACAGCATAAGCTTATTCTCTGTATTCAATTCTTTTTTATTATATATTTTTAGAAATAGATGAACTAATCACAGTAAGTTTTTCTCAACAAGAATCACAGAAGTGATTTACACTTTGAAAGTAAAAGAGATTAATATTCTGGAGCCAAATATGCTAGAGGTCCACATTCTGTAGTCCTACCTGGCAAATGCATCCTCTAGCAGCAACTGGCTCCTTTTCAGTTTCTTTTTGTTTTTGTTGTTCATAGTATTAATGCTTCCTCTTGTCAGTTTCAAGTGGGTTCAAAAGTTAGAGGAAATTAAGGCAGATCCAAATGCTGTGTTTGCACTCCAACGTCACTTACACTGTAGGTAGAGTCAGAGAAACTTTAATTGCCAAGATTAGAAATACTGCAAAATTGAATGTGCGTTGTTTTTTTTTCTTATCCCTTCTTCAAGCACTGTGATATCTGTTTTCAGACCTGCAACTCTCATTAATTAGATAAGAAACTTCCTTTATGCTTTTCTTTCTCCTTTCAATTTGGATTTTAAGAAGACTATGCTAGACGTCTCTGCCACAGGTCCTGAAATGGCCTGCATCCCCCTCTAGCAGACACAACCCTGCCTGTGGACCTTTGCTCATGAAAAGAGAGCCAGGCCAACCTTTATGCTTGGGTCACCACTGAATGGATCATCAGGGAGCCACAGGGCCATCCCGGGGGTTGCCTGTAGAAAGGCTGTCTTTCAAGGTGATGATAATGAGCTGAGCTAACTAGGCAAGAGCTTGGTATTGAACTGGAGTATAAAAAGATAAGTTAGCAATTGGTGGGGAGAGAATGAAGAAAGAATGAAGTAAGAGGAAGAATGTTTTATGAACAAAAGGCCAGTAGATAGAGAGAAAGAGAGTCAGAGCTAGAGCTAGAGCTAGAAGGAAAGAGTGGTTCCTGGAGCTGCCTTGAATTCCAATCTGCTACTTGTTCTAATCTAAACCGATAACAAACCCTCTTTTTTTTCCATAACATAACCTGTATGATTCTATTTTCTCTCAGTAATAACAAACTCTAACACAGAAAACCTATTATAGTGTCTGTAACTCATAGAACTCAAAATAATGATACATTATTTGGCATAGTCCTGTCTACTCATTACTCCAATGTTTCTTACTCCACAAACAACTCCTGTAAAAGTCTTAGGATAGTGGTCCTCAAACTATGTTCCCTAGACCAGCCACACCAGTCTCACCTGGAAACTTGTTAAAAATGCAAATTCTCAAACCCAACCTCAAGTGCACTGAATCAACTGAATCAGAAACTGGGGATGCGGTCAGCAATCTGTCCTAGTCTAAGCAAGCTCTCCAAAGTTTTCTAATATGCACTAAAATTTGAGAGCCACAGAACTAGGGCATTGAAAATTGCTGGACTAAATTTTTTAAATGTTATATGGTTTGATTTACATAATGTTAAATATATCAAGAAATGGCTAGCCTTTCATTCAGTCAAAACAACTGAATTACTGAGCAACACCTAGGGCAAAGCAGTAGATTAAGGTCAAGAAATCATAAAAATGAATAAGATAATATCCACAGCGTAATGGAGGAGAACTACATGTCAAGATACATTGGTAATACAATGATGTGATTGAAAACTGAGGTGTGTACAAAGTTTTAGTGGACACAGAAGTCCTTACAGATATGAAAGAGATGGCATTTAAGCAGAGGAAAAGCAATTTCTATTTAGGAAATTTTAGTAAAAGACATCACTTGGCAGCTAATATTTTTCCAGCAAATGATGGGATAATCTGGAGATAAATTTCTCATTGTCATAACATATGATTGCAAAATAATGTGGCATATCTTCCCATTTTTAACAAAATACTTTATGGTTAAAATTAGAAGGGTTTAAAGTAATATTGAGATCCAACAGGAAAGTGTGAGATTGGAATGGTAAATGATTTTACTAACCATCTTGATTTGCTTGAGCTTCCATTTTATCCAGGGAATTATAGAGAAGAAATGGAGGTTAACTGAAGTAAGCTGACATACTAACAATCCTTTGTGATAATGATAAAACCCCGTGCCTCAGCCTGAGAGGAACAAAAGGCGGGGCTGACAACAGCAAGGCCTGATGCTGATATTCACCAGATGGCTACAGTCCTGCTTGCGAATTAACAAACTGAGCCTCAAGGATTCCCTGCCCACCTGAAGGACCCAAATAGCCCCTTAGCCCATGCAGCTCATGGTACTAACCATAAATCATGATCCCTTATCTCTTCCTATCCCCTTGCAATCTCTTCTTTGTCTCAAACAGCCATATAAACTGCTCCCCCCACTTACCCTTTTGAGCAGAAACCTCTTTTTGGTGCTGCTCCTGCATTAATGCAACTTTAGATCAATAAACTTCCTCTGCACTCCTTTTTAAAGTCTGTTTGTTTTATTTTAGCATAACAAAAGCATGCCAATAACTTTCTTGTAGAGTCACCATAGATTTAGAGTCATCTTTTACTTATATCTTTCTCTCACACTCCCATCCAATCTGCCAGGAAATTCTGTGGGCACTACATTCAAAATATATGCAAGAATATAACTATGTTTAACTGCCTCTGTTGCAACCATATCATATTTCAGCCAACACCTATCTCCCTGCTTCCAAACTTACCCTCTTTTAACCTATTTGTAACATCAAACTTCAATAAATGTGATCTTGTTCAAATGTAAGTCATAGCATGTCACCTTCTGCTCTAAACTTTCTCATGTCTTGTTCGGGGTTCTCTAGAGAAACAAAACACACAGGATATGAGTTTGTGTGTATGTTTGTGTGTGTGTCTGTGTGTGTGCGGAGAGAGAGAGAGATAGAGGGAGAGAGGGGGAAAGAGATAGAGAGAGTGAGAGTGAGAGAGAGAGAGACAGATGATAAGAAATGGTTCATGCGACCATGGGGTCTTGCCAGTCTGAACTCCCTAGGGCATGATCCAAACTGAAAACTCTGATAAAGGTGAAGGTGATTTCCTCAGAGGTAACTGGCTGGCTGAAGCACAGGAAATAATTGCCCTTTCTGGATTCTGAAATCCTCAGATCTGACTTTTAAGAGCTCAACTGATTGAGTGAGGATACTACTACATTGCTAAGGGCAATCTTTGTTGATTGCAGATGCAATCAACTGATTATAGCTGCAAATTCGTTTACAAATATCCTCACAGTAACATCAAGCCTGTGCTTGCTTGACAAAATAACTGGACCCCATAACCAAGCCAAGATGACACACAAAATTGACCATCACACTCCCCATCTCAGTGTTAAAACCAGCATCTTTACAATGGCCCATCCAAATAGACTGTTTTCTATTGACCTCTTCCGCTGATTTACCCTTTGCTTACTCTGCTCACACTGATCTCCTTCTTATTTCTCAGACACGTCAGGCATTCTCTCATTTCAGGGAGAATTCTGCTCTCACTGCCTGGAATGTTCTTCCAAGATTTCCATATAGCCCACTCCTTCATTTCCTTTAGAACTTTGCTCAGTTGACACATTCTATTAGGAATTCTCAGGCCACCCTGTCTAAAATCAGAACTCCCTCCAACATGTCTACTCTACCTTGCTTATTTTACCTTTTTCCTTATTACTTATCAATATCTAACATCCTATATATGTTCCTTATTTAACTAGAGTATACCTGCCTTCCCACATCAGAACAAAAACTCAATAAAAGCATAAGTATTTGATTCTTCTTTCACTGAAATATTACTATTTCTTAGAAAAGTGCCTCACTATTGAAGACACTCAAAAAGTACTGTGAAGGAATTCTTGGTATTAAGAGACTTATTTATCACTGTGCTTCCCAAGTTATATTCTTTTATATACTTTCTCGTATACTCTGGCCCATCTTCACCAAAAAACAGATAAAAATGTATACTCTATCCATTCTTAGAGATCCCTAAACCACATTAATATATGAATGGTACTAAGGAAAAATCTTTAAGAATAAAATGTGCTTAGTTTTTTTAAAATTAGTTAGCCAAAGGGATGCTGATGCAAAGTACCAGAAATCTGTTGGCTTTTATAAAGAGTATTTGTTTGGGGTAGAAGCTTACAGTTGCCAGGCCCTAAAGAGTCCAACTCAAGGTACCCTAAGAGGTACTTTCTCACCCAAAGACTGTTGCCACATGTTGATGCAAGATGGCGGGCAACATCTGTGAGGGTTCAGCCTTCCTCTTCCCTCTTAAGGCTCCCTGGGTCCAGCTTCTTCTGATCTCAGCTGTAGGCTAGCATAGGGCACAGCTCTCTTCCTGGGGCTCATTTCTTTGTGCACTCAGCTGCTCTGGTCTCTTCACATAGTCAGCTGTAAACTATTGGGCAAATGGCTCGACTCTCTTCCTGGGGCTGCAGAATCCTCTTCCATGTCTGTGGAGATTCCTTTCTTTTCTCATGTATCTGCTTCTGTATATCTGCTTCTGTGTTCTTGATTGGGTTTCTGTTTATATACCCCACTAAGGGGGCAGGGACTCAACTCTGCATGCCCTAATGACATGGTTGAATCAAAGCCCTAATATTGATGTAATCAAGTAAATGTAAAGCCTTTGAATTTAAATGAATCAGAGGGTGTTACATCCAGAGGAACAGACCAGTTTACAAACATAAGTAATATCTCTTTTTAGAATTCATAAATAATCTCAAACTGCCACACTTTTATTAACCCATTTTTTTCCTAAACACATTTAATTTTGGACAGTTTCTTTTCCCATAAGATTTCTAATCAATCCAGAGTACTCCTTGAGTTATGGAATTGTAAATGAATTCAACAAACTGGAGGGATTGCAATGCATAGTCATTTCTTTCATAGTGCTTACAACCTAATAAAGCAATGATTCTGGCACTTGAGAATTATTGTGACAGTGATTAAAAGCTAAGATAATACTATCTGTTGCCACATTTAACCAGTTTTAGCGGACAGTGATTACCAAAATAAAAGACACTCAGTCATCTTCGTCAGACTTTCACTAATTTGGCCTAACATAAAATTGTAAATAAAATTTTGATGTAGGAGTTTATTTCTCCTGTAAATTTAAGAAGCAATGGCTGATATATGGAAGTAGTAGTCAGACAAGTGTCTCCTTTTTGCTGACTTTTGTTCACTGCTTATTTACCAATCTGTATTTAATATTTGAGGTAATGGTTTGATCTATTTATTGAGCATTATCTGGTGATGATGCTCTTCTAAGTAGCCATCATATGAGGAATAGCTTTCAAAGTTACTTTGGCCCTCAATTCAGAAAACCAGCATTGGTAATTATTCTTTTTATTTAATATCCATCCCCAAAATTTTCCAACCAATTATTAAAAATAGCTCTATCACTTTCTATTCCCCCATAGTCTCGTAATTTCCTTTACAACACTATATATGAGGATGACAAAATGGATTAAAGGCATGGGCTTTAGAGTCAAGCTGCCTATATTTGAAATCTACATTTGACGCTTATCAAATATAATCTTGGGCAAGTTATCTTAAGTCTCTAAGCATCAGTTCCCTCATCCATCAAATGGGTTGATAATATCTACATCATACATTTCTTGTAGGGATTAAATGTGTGAACCCATGGAAAATTCCTTAGAAAAATACCTGCCACATGGTAACAATAGATCATAATTAGCTATTATTATGATATACAGGTAGATAGAGCTACAAAGATCAAAGAGCTGATCAGCCATTCTAAAGTATAAAATCCTACCCCAGAAAAGCAAGATGGAAGATTGTTTAAGAGCTTGGCCTTTGAAATCTAATAGAACTATATTAGAATCCTAGTTCTACAACTTCTCAGATTTGTGACCTTGGCAAAT
Source organism: Chaetophractus vellerosus (assembly GCA_004027955.1). NCBI lineage: Eukaryota > Metazoa > Chordata > Mammalia > Cingulata > Chlamyphoridae > Chaetophractus > Chaetophractus vellerosus. The sequence continues at coordinate 10,004 of PVKH010007283.1, read as the reverse complement.
TTCAGTTCCCTTATCTTCTAAGTGGAGCTGATAATAATAATAATAGCAATAATAAAATACCCACTTATAGTATATTAGGTGTACATAGTAATCAGTAAATATGGCAGTTATGAATATTATTCTGAATGACCTCTATAAGTTTACTTTTTCTCATCTATATATTGAGTATGTTATTGTCTGTTCTGTTGAGCCTAATCCATAAATTCTTTTGGAGATTAAATGAGCTACTATATGTGAAATGCTCTTGAATATTCCAAAATGTTACACTAATTTGAAGAAAGTATGTCCTTAGACAGGATCATAAAAAACAGGTCACAAAGTAAAGGAGGCTTGCTATATTTCACTGAATCTATGATATTATTAAATGTACATAGCACCACTGCTTCATGTAATATAAGGTAAGAAAAATTCTGCCATTAAATCATGACACATGTTTGCTTTTCTTGGAATATTTATTTTAAAATTATTGGAAATATTCTTTGAGTCTTATTTATACATAGATTTTGATATAACTCTTGCTTAAACCAGGAAAAGAAAAATATAGTTGAAATAAATTGTTCAAGGATTCATAAAACTTCACATTCAAAGGAAACTTTTCCAAATTATTTTTTAAAAATTGTTTGTTTAAGGATAACACACATGCTAAAGTACACAAAACATACTTTCACAGATGAATGAATTATAACACAACCAATATCCACATAACTACCACTATCATGAAGAAATAGGACATGGCCAGTGCCTGCTCTCAATCACTATTCCCGCCCTTCTCCCCAAAGACAATATTATCCTGATATAGAAAATATCATTTTTGCCAGTTTGGGTACCTCATATGTAGAATCATACACTTTAAATTCTTTTGTTTCTGACTTTGCTTCCTCAATATTATACCTACCATATTCATCCAGGTTGTTACATGTAGTTTTTAGCTGTTTATAACATTGCATTTTATGACTATACCATAATTTGTCCATTGTACAATCTGTTTATGGTCATTTGTAGCATTTCTAGCTGGGAATAATACTCTCACATTCTTGCAATTTCTTTTATGTGTCTTTTGATGCACAAAAGTTTGAGATATTATTGGGTGTCTAACTAGGAGTTGAATTTTTATGAGAGTTCTAATGGCTTCCCAACCTTCTAAATGTTCCAGATTGTATCTCAGTGATGTTTAAATTTGCATTTCCCTGATTTCTAATAACATGGAGCACTTTATCATATGTTTATCTGCCATTTGGATAACCTCTTATTTGAAATGCTTGTATAAGACTTGTCCTTTTAAATTGAGTTATCTCTCTTATTCTTGTTGGTGTATAGTTCCATCTCTTTTAACTTGATTTGCAGAAGTTGTTGTTTTGTTTTGCTTTATTTATCATATATACCACTTGTAGCAGTTTGATATTGTTTATGAATTCCAAAAATAGATATTGGATTATGTTTGTAAACTTGTCTGTTTCTCTGGGCATGATTAAATTATGATTAAGAGTTTGGGCCATGTCAGTAGGACCAAGGGGGAAGGGATTTACAGAGAAACTGCACTGTAGAAAAGGGAGGTTGGAGTTTTGAACTGGAGCCCAGGAAGTGAACACACAGGAGAGAGTGGAGCAGCTGAGCCCAGAGAGAAACAAGCCCCAGGAGAGAGACTAGGCTTATCCCAGCCTGCAGCTGATATTGGAAAGAAGCTGGGACCATGGAGCCTTAAGAGGAAGAGAAAGGCTGAACATCAGCAGCCATTTTGCTCCTACACATGGCAACAGACTTTGGTGAGGGAAGTAACTTACGCTTTATGGCCTGGTACTGCAAACTTCTATCTCAAATAAATACCCTTTATAAAAGCCAACAGATTTCTAATATTTTGCATCAGCACCCCTTTGGGTGATTAAAACACCAGACCTTAGTGATTTGTATTGCAGAATGCTTTTCCATTCTATGGCTTTTGTTTTTCACTCTGAGTGGTCTTTTATTTTCAAAGAACAGAAGCAATTTTTAAAATTTTATGTTGTCCAATTTATCATTTTTTTATGTTTATGATTAATGCTTTGTGTCCAGTTTGATGTCCAGTTTGATAAAACTTTGCCTGCCCCAAAGTTAAGAAGATGCTCTCCTTTATTTAAATTTCAATCATTCTGAAATTGGTTTTGGTGTTTGGTGTGAGATAGAGATCAAGATTATTTTTTCCAAGTGATTATGAAGTTTCCTACAGAATTTTCTAAAGAGTCTTTATCAGATTAAGTTTCCTTCTATTCTTACTATGAATTTTTTTTAAATTTTAGACTTATTGGATATTATTGAATGCTCTTTCTGTAGGCATTGGAATGATCATATGGCTTCTTTCTCTTTCTTTTTGTTAATATGATGAATTACATGGATTGTCCTTCAAATGTTAAACCTAATTTGGTTTAACCAATTAACTTTTTAATATCTATAAAATCACAAGTTATGTCACTCTTGTCAATACTGATATTGGTTTTATGCCTAATCTCAATTATTTTCTTCATCAGTTCTTTCAGGATTGTATTGATCTTATTATCCTTCTTATGTTTATTCTCTAGTAATTGTGGGATTTAATTTGCTGTTAATTTTCTAACTTCTGGAAATGGATAAATGGATTATTGATTTCCAGGCTTTCTTCTTTTCTAATATATAAACTTAAAGCTAAGAATTTTTACCTAAGGACTTTTTACTTGCATCTTACAAGTTGTTATATATGGCATTTTAATAATTTTTCTCTTTAAAATGTTTGCTACTTTCCAATTTCATTTTTTTTTGAAACATGAGTTTCATGCTAGGTAGAAATGTGTTAGATATATTAACAAACATATGAGGACAGACTCATTATATTTTAGGTTCTAATTTGTAACTTAATTCCACTGCAATGAAAGCACTTACTCTTGAAAGTAAATTCTTTGAAATATTGAAACTTAATCTATGGCCCAGTCTATGGTCTGTTCTTATAAATGCTATAAATATACTTGACAAAAATATGTTTTCTAAAGTTGAAGTTTTGAGACTTACTTCATGACCCAGCCTATGCTTCATTTAACACACTTTTTCCAAGTATATTTAAAAATAATATATAATCTGAAATTTTGGGCAAATTATTCCATATATCTAATAAAGTAATTTTAGTTGGGTAGTTCACATTTTTTTGTTGTTACTGATTTTGGTTTTTTAAGTTGCTGACAGAGAATAGTAGTCATAAATCTCCTAGTATGTTTGGCATATTTTCCCTTATATTTCCATCTCTCTTTTTGGGGGTATATTACTCTGATGCTAGGATTCTAAGGTCAGGAAAATTTAGAAATGCTAAATATTTCCAGTGAAATACCCTTTTTATTTTCAGGAAGTTCTTTCTTCATTGATGGTTATGGTTTTTACCTTGTCATATACTTCACTTGATATTATTATGGCAATGTCAGCTTTCTTTTCAAAAGCACTTGCTTCATATGTCTTTTTCAATAGTTTTATTTTCAATCCTGTGTCCTTATATTATAAATGTGTCTTTGGTAAGCAGAATTTAGTGATTTTTTTAAAAAATGCATTTTGACAATCTTTGCCTTTTAGTTGAAGCATTTATTCCACTTCCAATAGCTGAATATTACATCTTAGTCTTTGCTTTTTCTTTATCTTATTTATTCTTTGTTTGTTTGTTTTGGTATAGAAACATAAAAATTTATGACACTTTAATTCAGTTTATCCCCCTCAGCTTGACTACTGCTGGTTGTATTATAATTTCCTGTATATTTTACACATCATTGGATATTTTCATCTTCATATAGTCAATATCCCCTTACATTTTCCCCACATATTTACCCTTTTGATTTCATTTCATTGTTTCTGGCATCTAAAATAATTTTCCTTTCTCCCTGAGAGTAATATCTCTTAAATGTCCTTCTTCATACATCCATTGGTTATTAATTTTCTCAGATTTTATTGCCTGAATATACCTTGATCCTTTAAGGATACATTCCCAGATACAGTTATTTATGTTATCAGTCTTTCTCATTCAGTACTTGAAGATAATATTTGTTTCCATTTTTTGGTCACAAAATGAGCTTATATGTTAATGTTTGTTCTTTTCAAAGTAGTTTGTCTTTTTTTTTCACTAGATGCTTTTAATATGGTGACTTCTTTGGTTTTCAGCAGCTTTCTATTATTTGTCTGAATGTGGTTTTCTTCTTTTTTTATTTTTTTTCAGGAGGTACCAGGGATTGAACCCAGGACCTCATACATGAGAAGTAGGCACTCTACCACTGAGCTACATCCGCTCCCCAATGAGTATTGGTTTTTCAATTTGTTTGTTTGATTCTTTTTAGGGGGTACTGGGATCAAACCCAGGACCTCATACATGGGAAGCAGGCATTCAGCCACTTGAGCTACATCTGCTCCCCATGATTTTCTTTTAAAATGTCTTGTTTAGGATTATTAGGAATCTTTGAATCTATGACGTGAAGTTGTTGATCAGTTTTGAAAGATTCTCATCCATTATCTTGCTTCTGCTTCATACCAATTGCATGTATATTAGATCTTCTCACAGGATACTTTGCATGTTTTGATCTGGCTTCTCTATTTCCTATCCTATGTTTTTTTCTGGAAAATTTCTTCTAATCTACATTAAAGTTTGTTAAATTTTCCTCATGCTATATCTAATTTACTATCTAATCATTTATCAGAGTTCTCTGTTTCAATAATAATATTTTTAAATAGAGTATTTCTTTTTTGTTTTGTTTTTATATTTTCTAATTCTCTGACAATATCGTCAACCTTATATTTTTATGTCATTGAACATATTAAGCATAGTTATTTTCAAATCTGTTTCTATAACTCTAATAAGTTGATATACTTTGAGCCTATTTCTATTATATATTGTTTTTATGTTGTCCTATCACTGTCACTTCCTATGTAATTTAAATGAGTAAATTATTATTAAGTAATAGACCTTGTATTTGAAAATTGTAGAAATAACTGAGGCCTATTAGGGTTTTATCGCATTATAGAGAGGATTTACATTTGCATCTAATAGGCAGACTGAAAAATAGTGATCCAGAATATCTTAATCTAATTATGCAGGTTAAGACTTTCTTAAATAAGCCTTCCCTCCTGGTGAGGGCAAGTGATTTCTGATTTCCCTTCATTTCTAGAGTTTGCCTCATAGGATCCCCACTGGAAGAATGCTGGTTTACCTAGGCTTTCCCTTCTTGGTGTGTCCTATACTCTAATTTTTGTGGGAGGAACTGGGGCAGCCTAAAAGCCCCCAGTGCCTAATGGGGTAGAACAGCAGCCCGAGCAGCAGCCGGAAGCCTCTCAAGTTACGCTGGTGGCTGACAGCCACAGTGGCATGGCTCTGCCTCTCCCCTCCCCTCCCCTCCTTGCTGCATTGCAGCTCCACCTCTCTCCACCCCTCCCCTTTCCCCCATAGTACAACTCTGCCTCTCCCTGCCTGCAAGAAGCTGCCTGGCCATATATGGGCATAAAACCTGCCTCCGGAGGCTGCCTGGTCACATACCAGCCTTCACCAATCAAAGACTGCTTTGTCACACGCCAGCCTCCACCAATCGGAAGCCACCCAGTTGCGCTTCCCCATTTGTTGTTTGCCTCCGCCAATCGGGAGTTGCTCTATTGCACTCCCTCCTCCCCTTACCCCCACATGTTATAAATAGCAGTGTTTCCCTAATAAACTTAGACATGGTCGCCCAGCCTTGTCTCCTGGAGTGGGTGTGTGTGCTCCGTCCATCGCTCGCCTCTTCACCAGTCGCCCTGCCGCCTCCCCCTCATGGTGCGCAGATCCCGGATTCCTGGCCTATCGTTCTTAGGGACGCCTAAGTCCGTAAGGCTCCCGTGTACCCGGCCCGCCGCCGCGCATCGGGACGCCTGTGCCCGGCGGGCCAGTAGACTTGCTGCGCTCGGGGTGCCTGAGCCTGGCCAGCTTAGAGCCCTGAGCCAGCGAGCCAACAACTCCCCTTTTCCCCCTTCTTCCCTTTCCCACTGTTCCCCTTCATCTCCTATCTGGTTCGGGAGGGCCACTTGGAAACCCCTTCCCCTCCAGATGGCTGGGAGGCCCCTCGGGGGCGGCAAGCCGAAACCCCACGGCAAGCAGGGTCGCCGCCGAACAACGCCGGCAGCCGGTCCCCGGTCCCTGTGAGTAGTGTCGTCGCCGAAAAGCGCCGACAACAAATTTTGTTCTCCCCAACCCACAGCTCTACTGAAACTGAAGATAGCTCCACTCAACTTCTTAGCCTCTCAGTCACATATTCAGTAACCTGGAAGATTCCCCCAGGGCAAAAAATGGCAGACTCACCACTCTGGTTTTCCTTTTACATTTGGATTTTGCTGGCTTGTGAGCTTTCAAACCATAAACCATTTTTAGTTACTATTGTTAAGATGATTGAGCTACATTATGCAGCCCTCCATTAATACAAATGAAAATCCTAAATTACATTTAAATGCAGATAAGTTGATGTTGTGTTTTCCACACAATAATGTCTTGTGTAGAATGGAGAGCATTGATGATACCATATTCTTAAAAGTATTATGCTCATATGTCTGGTTTTTTTTTTTTCAAACTGCTAACATTCATCCTGTAAATTTTAAAATACATTATTCTATTTTAATATTCTCATAGTTTTGTTTGTTTTCTTCTGTTGAAACATATATGTCTCTTGCTTCCATAGAAAATCAGCAAATAATTTGGTAAATTTGTATGTGACACCTTAATGACAGATTTATGCTGCACAAGAATTTGTAACGACAGCTTTTAGTGGCTTTGAAATTTCTTTCATTTACTTTAAGGGATTTGGCAATTTCACCTACTTTCAATTGATACAGCATATGTAACTGCATCAATTCAATTGAAGAGAGGGCAAAATGCACAGATCTGACCAAATTTGCACATGAACAGGCAAAGGTAATTATGTCATGATTGTTGCCTGGTCAACAGTGATAAGAGGAATTCTGATTTTAGAGAAGTTGAAGTGTGAAAAAAATATCTCTTAATATTTAATGAGATACAACACTTTTCATGGTATAGTCTATAGAAATCGACCTTATCATTCATTTAATCATTTAATCATGCAGCACATTTTTATAGAAGTGCCCATTCTGAATATTGGTGATTTTTAGTAGTAATATATTGACTTTCCTGTTGTTAAGCATACAATGAAACAATTAAGAAGAAATGATATGAAAAACAAAACATGAGATCTCTAGAGGAATTCATCAAAATAGAGTATTGTTTTTACTCAAGCTCACTCTCTCTGAAATCAAAGACAAAGGCTATACACGTGGTACAGTTGAGGCCCCAGGTTCACTCACTCAGATATAAGAAATTTGCTATGCAGTGCTCCATGTATTATGGCTACAAGGAAGCCTATCATTTTCTAAACATAGCATATGGTTTGCACACGTATCATCCAAGGTCATGGCTAAAGGCATGATTAATATCTTAAGAGCATTTGATGGTGTTTTTAATCTAGCAGGTTGAAATAACTGCCTGTATTCTAGACATTCATTTTAATATTGACCCCATGGTTCATTTATAAATTAACTTGTTACTTCTTATTTTGGAATAAGTTACACTCATATGAGCTACTCTCTGCCGATGGATTTGTAACAAACTTAATGTATGGATTTCAGGGAAAATAAAACATACATTTTAAACTACTTGTTAAACATAAATTTTCACTTTATACAATTCTACACAATTTCAGAACTTTTCATATCCTTCCTGCAGTCTTAAAAGGAAAAAAAATTATTAGATAAGTTAGATATGTCTTATTGATTTGGGCAACAGACTTAAGGAGAAAGTTTTATGACAGGAGATACCATAACAATAAATACGACACGAAGCAAATCCTGGTCAACATTTTACTAGAATACTCATGATGTCAAGAAATATGTATATACAAAGTGCTTAGAAACACAGCGTTAATAGAAAGTAGTCAGCTTTCAATTAAGCTGGCAGTTATATTTGGAGGTAGTTTGAGTTTCAGGGCATCATATTAAATAAAATAGTGAGCAGGAGTAAGTTGAAATTTTGTTCGGCTGTTAATCTCAAAGCGAGGTGACACTTTGGCCTAGTTTTGGTCTCATCTGCATGGCTCTAACATAGCAGAGCCTGAAGGTCCGTCTATGTTCCTGCTCTACTCAAGCTAATCCTCTTATGTTCCCCTTTGGGCACTGAATAAATTAGAGCTAATCTACAAACAACAGGAGGATCTAAGCAATTTCAGTTTTCAAAAAAGAAGAGAGAAAAATTTTCTAGGGAATGAGAAATAGAGAATAATGAGCACTAGTTCACAATGGCTTTGTTTTAAATCAAAAGATGAAATTATATGTTCAGTCTATAGCAAATGTGTTTTTAGAAAAAATGAAAAGACACAGAGGTACGCATTTATTTTGGTCACTGATAAATATACAAAATTCTGTTACCTAAAATTTGAAGAAAGAAAAATGTCCATCTATAGGAACTGAGCTAAATTAGACTGATATGGATCTCACTGATAAGAGTAGGTATCAGAAATCTTCATGAGATGACAACGGTATTTCTGCTTAGGAAGAAAAACTAGTCACATTAAATTTGACAGCTAGCATAGCAACTTTTCAGTCCCAGAAAAGAAACAGCTCAGGAACAAAGTGTTGGGATTGTCTAGGACCCTGGAAACCTTCTCCCCACATCTGTGACTCAGGGATTGCTGCACTAGCCATCAGGTAAAAGTCATAAAATCTAAGATAAATTCTGTAACAGAATCCTAAAATATAAGGATTGTCAACATTTTCAAACATGTCCTTTACATATGTCTGTCATCACTATTTCTTTCTTTCTTTCCTCCCATTCTCTATATTGCCTATTTCTATTCTTTGTCCATTTTCTAATGATAGGTTTGGCTTTTTAATTGCTTGCTGATGTGTTTACATCTACTTATATCCTGAAAATGTTAAATAGATGCCTGACATGTAGTTGCAAATAACTTTCCTTCATTTACTTTCAGTCTTTCAATCGTGTGTATTAGGTTTTTGCCCATTATAAAACGTTTTATGAATTTCCATTTTTATATATTCAAACCTATTAATCACTTTCTTCACAACTTCTGCCTTTGGTGTTGAATATAAATGCTTTATTATCACTGGGTGTATATAAATATTCATCTATTTTTCTAGAGGTATAAAAATTAATCTTTATTTTTTTAAGAATATTTTATCAACTCAGTTATTTACTTCTAATTTTAAATTTATTTGAAATTGACTTTGAATGGAGTGAGGCCTTAAGTTTATTTTTTAAGCAAAAACAAAGTATAATAGATAATTGTCTCATTATGATTTTAAATGTAACAATTATAATATACTTAATTTATTTGGGTTTTATCTGTACTTCCTGCCCTTTTTTGTAAGCAAATAAAAATCAATGGTTTTTATTTGATCCCCAAAATATTTCCTCTTGTTAGCTCTTCCCATGGTAATTACAAGTCATAAGTCAATTTAAAAAATTATTTGTATTCAAATATTCAAGAATATTTTCTATCGTTTATTTTTCTTTTTATTCATTGTTATTGATTATGTGATCTTACAGAACAATCATGCATAACATACAGGATTCCAATAAAACACCCTAATAGCAACACCTTATTTTTGTGTGGAACTTTTGTTAGCATTTAAAAACACACATTTTAACAATTGTACTAATTAACTATAGTCCGTGGTTTAACCTAGAGTTCAATGTCTGTGAGTACAGTTGCATGGATCTTTAAAAAATTTTTATTCTTTTACAATATATACAACCTAACATTCCTCCCTTTAACCAGAATCATATGATATGTATTTCAGTTTTTTTTAATTATGTTCACAATGTTTTATTACCATCATTGTCATTCATTACCAAAACATTTCCATCATTCAAATAGGAAATCTGTATATTTTAAGACTTAACTCCCTATTCCCTATTGCTAAACCATCTCCTGGTAACCTATATTCTAGATTCTGATTCTATACATTGCTTATTCTAATTATTT